>PVIH01016017.1:0-47229 GCA_004025045.1 Sigmodon hispidus
TGAGTGAGTGAGTGAGAGAGAGTGTGTGTGTGTGTGGTAGTAGTAGTAGTAGTAGTAGTAGTAGTAGTAGCTGCAGCAGTAGCAGTAGTGGGGGTAATATTAGTAGGAAAAGAGAAACTTCTGTAAAATGCCCGAATAAACCATAGAAGGAAGAAGCCTGGGTCTCGTGCCTTCCTTGCAGGCAGGGTCGCGCATGAGATGCTGTATTTGTGTGCTTATCATAAATTATGCCAATAAGTCTTATAATATTTAAAGAAAATATATTTATAAAAATCCTAACTAAGATATAGAGTGATGTAAAAATGCCAAGTACTAACATTCTAGTTTTCTGGGGCTGGAAAGATGGCTCACTAGCGCACAGGCTGCCCTTCAAGGCACCCAGATCAATTTCCAGCATCTACATGGCAGCTCACAACTGTTACCAGCCCCAGGAGATCGGACACTCTCTTTTAGCTTCTGTGGGCATCAGACACACACATGGTGCACAGACATACATGCAGAAAAACACCCACACACATGGAAATAAAAATAAGATTCTAATTTTCCTCTTCCTTTGTGATGAACATTTTTCTGCCACAGGTCAAAAAGAAATTTTCTGTCTTGACTGCAATCCTCAGGCTTAAAGAGAAGAGGATACTGGTGTGCACTGGAGCCAGTAAGGTGTTTTTTAAAATAAGACATTGGCTTTCTTGAGCCTTTAGCTGAAGCCTACCCGCCCCCCATTTCCTCTTAAGAAAGTATTCATTAATATTGTGGGGTGTGTGTGTGTGTGCATGTACCCATGATGGGAAGGAAGCATGTGGACTACAGCATGGGTGTGGGCATCAGAAGCTGGTTTTCTTCCCCTTCTCGGTCTACCCTGGGTATTGAACTCAGGCTGTCAGGCCTGTGCAGCAAGTCCTTGTAGCTGCTGAGCCATCTCCTTGACCTTCTCCTTTTGTGTCTTGATACTTAGCATATTTTCCATTTCTAAGCCAACCAGAACTTTAGGATGTATCACAGATCATATAGCTTTAGGCTAAATAAAATGAAACTCAAGAATAAATTGAGAAATGTTAAAATGGGGGCTTGTGAGATAGCTCACCATGTGAAAGCACTTGTTGCCAAGACTGAGGAGCTGAATCTTACCCCTGGGCCTGTGTGGTGGGAGAACAGACTCCCCAAAGTTGTCATCCGACCTTCATATGCACGCATGACATACTGATCTCCTTCCAACCACACAAACAAACAAAATGCAACAAGAATTGTAATGGGATGTATGCCAATCAACAATCATGTGGATAAGACAAGGTGAAAAAAAACTCCAAGTTATTAGAATACCAGGCCCTGGCAAGTGTCATGCAGCTCTTGGCTAAATTCAGTTTCATCTCTATTTCAATAGATTACATGCCTCTGCCGAGCCCTGGGAATATTGCTGTGGGATATTGCTCTTGTACACTATAGAGATTTGTCACTTGTATTGGTTTAATAAAACACTGATTAGTCAGTAGCCAGGCAGGAAGTATAGGTGGGGTGACTAGACTAGGAGAATTCTGGGAAAAGAAAAGTAAGAGTCACAGTTACCAGCAAGATGCAGGGGATGAGAATGTTGGACTGAGCAAAGGTATGAAGGCACCTGACTAAACATAGATAAGAATTATGGTTAAGTGTTAGAGCTAGATAGTAATATGCTTGAGCTACTGGCCCAGCAGTTACCATATTAAGCCTGTGAGTCAATTATTTGGGGAGCAGCTGCCAGGTATTTGAGAGTTTCTGGCAGGACAGAAACTTCCAACTACAGAATACAACTAAAGTATGCCTCTGAGTTCTAAAGGCTTCTACAGACTTATATAGGTTAGGAATTTCAAGAACAATATCAAAGCCCTACCCAACAGCACGCTGGCTAATAAATTGGTTGATAAGATCTTCAATTTTCATTCACTTATAAAATCCAAACTAGAAATGATAAAGTAATCCAAAGATGTTTTCTAAGCCCTTGGGACTTCATCCCTCATGGTCAGTTTTATTGCTTTATCTCCTGGCATGGAATCTGCTAAGCCAAAGCTTCTCTTAAACATTTTTCTTTCCTCTTAAGAAGATCTTCCCAAGACCTCTGACCTAATTCTCACTGAATCAAAAATCATGCATGGTCACCTCTGGCTGCAAAGGAGTCTGGGAAGACAAGCACCATTATTTTGTTTACTGATTTCTATACGGAATAATTTAAATGAGGTGACTAGTTAGAAATGCCTATTAAATAAAACAAATTGTACTGTCTACAACAGAGAGACACAGGAACATAACACCAGCAAGGGAAACTGCTTGAACATAATTACAAGCTACTTCAAAAACTAACATTGTTTGGGGCCAGTGACATCATTTTACTCATTAAAGGCAAAAGCATTCCACTAAGAAAAAAAATTGACAAGACCAAATGACTGAGCCATGAGCAATTCGGGGCTGTGGGTCAGTCTAGCACACAGGAGTCCAAAAGGGGGAAAGGTAGCATCATAAGAGCTATGTTGCAATGAGATCCAATGCAACAGAGGCCTGAGCTCACACTGGATATCCCCACCTCCCAGCTACCTTGCTGTATGGAGAAAACCAGGCTGTGTCTGCATCTGCTTCAATACAGAACCCCTCTACTCACAACCAAATATGCCTTGATATCACCTCTACTTCTTCCTCAAACAGTGCTCAGAAAATCTGTCTGAGCCTCTGTTCCTCTCTGATGCTGGACCTATTCTGTGGGACAGAACCATGCAATCTCAGAGCCCATCCAGTGTACCAAGTTTTGATCTCAGAACCAGGCTTATTAATTAATTAGATGCTGAATAGTTAAGATCTTGACTGTGAAGACAGCTTGGGCTACTACTACATGAAACCCTGTCTTGGCTGTGGTGTGTTTATGTGTTGCACATGGAACAGCATTATTTAGCTATAAAAAGAAATGAAGTATTGATACATTCTACCATAAAAACAAATAGCAACCCAGGCGGTGGTGGCACATGCCTTTAATCCCAGCACTGGGAGGCAGAGGTAGGTGGATCTCTGAGAGTTCAAGACCAGCAACGACCACTGAGTGAGTTCCAGGACAGGCTCAAACGCTACAACAGAAAAGCCCTGTCTTAAGTGAAAGAAAAGAAAGAGAGAAACAAACAAATAGCAAAACCATCAAGCTTAGCTCAGTGGTAAAGCATTTGCTGGACAAATTCAAGGTGTCTCTGGGGTACAAACGAGAGAGCATGTTACATGAAAGAGTCAAACACAAAACTGTCTAGTTTTCTTCAAACTCACAGTGGCTTACAAATGTATATAATCCCACTAAAATTATTTGTTTTAAAATGGTTAGTTTTATCATGTGAATTTAATATCAATTAAAAAAATGAATCACTGCTTCCCACACTTAATGTTAAATCGGGGTTTTTTGCTTTGAAAGTATTTTTATTTTTAAAAGCTTTATTTTCTTTTTTACCATAAATCTCCACTGTCCAGTAGCCTTTGTCTCTACCCATTTCTGCTCCATTTGCCTTTTAATATTTATTAATCAGTAAGTTTCTAGTCCTTATGATGAGCAGAGGAGTAGACAGTAAATACAAAATCAACAGTGATCCTGTTACCTGTGAACATCTTTTCCATAGAGTGAACTAACACTTAAACACAAATGTGGGAAAACCAATCATTAAAGCGGGATTATGCTTTAGTAGGGGTTCTAGATTTGTCTATCATCATGCATTTTCGTTGTGGTTTACCAAGGGTTAAAAAACAAAGCAAAATGTCTGTCCACTTATCTTTGATAACTCCTATGCCAACGTTAATTTGGTTGGAACTTGCAGTTTACCCCTGCATGATCCCAAAAGCTCCATTCTCTCTCCAAACCCCACCCACTCAGTCTCCAAACAAAGGCACTAAAAAGGGTTCCCAATTCTTGGCAGCTACTGCAGCTTCCTCCCAGGAAGTTGCTAGTTGCCAAAGGTGCTCAGCTTTTGACAATACTCTGACACAAACCTAGCTTGTGGTGGACACATCATCACTCCTAGTGTACCACCTATAAAGTCTCCCTGCTTCTATTTGTAGGTGTGGCTCCCCTGGCCTGCCTCTCTGTGTATGGAGAACCCATCTGGGAGTTGCCTCACCCAAATAAACCTGTTCTTATACTTTTCCAATTCATCTTGATCCAGCTTACAGCATCAGCGGAGAAACTATGGGGGGAGGGCAGAAAACATACTAACATTAATGCAAGGAATTCAGAACTGGCTATATGCTAATCTCCCAGGACTTTGTAACCAGGTGCCATAATGTTGGAGTTTAATTACAACAAGAGATACATATTTTCTCCCAGTTCTGGAGGCTAGAAATCTACACCTGCAGCACTCTCAGAGCACGCTTCCTCAAAGGCTCAGGAACAAGTCCTGCCCTTGTCCCAGACTCTGTGGTTCCAGGCAGGTCTTCCTTTTTTGGGGACAGCAGAGCCTCTGTCTTCTCCTCCATATGGCCTCATTCATTGGGTCCTGCCTTTTTACCTTCCCACGAAGGTGGGTGTAGGGTAAGAGACAGAAACTTCATTAAGAAAAAATGAAGTCAAACAAACCAACAAAATCAAACTGAGTCCTCCCTTTTATCTATAAACTAAGATTAAAGTGAATAAAAACTTATTTTTTGGCAGAATCATTAAGTCAGTGCTATATTATTTTTAATTTGTCAGCATTAAAAACAACATTGATAGCTGGGCATTGGTAGTGCACATCTTTAATCCTAGCCCTCTGGAGGCAGAGGCAAGTGGATCTCTATGAGTTCAAGGCCAGCCTGGTCTACAAAGTGAGTTCCAGAACAGCCAGGGCATCACAGAAAAACCCTGTCTCAAAAACACAAAACAAAACAAAAACAAACCTCAAAACACTGCTGTCATGCTATGACAATTCAACAAACCTTGCACTTTTTCATTAAGAAAAACTTTAAATTAAAGATTCCAGGGGTGGGAAGATGGCCCAGCTCTAGAGGATCTGGTTCAACTGCCAACATACTTGGTGCCTCACAGCCTTCACTAGCTTTAGTCCCAGGAGATCTGGCGGCCTCTTCTGACCTCTGAAGGAACTAGGCATGCATGTGGTACACAGACAAATATGCAGAGAAATAGCCTATCTACATCAGACTCACACAGTTTATAAAAGAGAGAAGGATCCCTAAGGCCATCTAAACCCATTTTGTAATGTTGAAGGTAAAACTTAAAGTCTTCATATGTGAAGAACAACCTCAACCATTGAGTTACATCCCTAGACCAACCACATCTATAATTACTTTTCAAAAGTGGATGAAACTTTATTATCATCTTCAGTATACAGTACAATCATTAGTCAGATATCAAGTGTTGAAACAGCATAATGGAAATACATATTTAAGTGCTAAGTAAAAAGATAATGTGTAGGTAATTTTGTAAACATATTACCAAATAAAAAAGAATGTTGGCTGATGGTTCACTTTTCAAACCTCTCCCACTTTAATACTTAGGGGATGTTTTATATCATAAAATTCTATTCTTTAAGGGTTTTTCTAATATATCAAGATTTATATGAAAAATGAAATCAAATTTTTTGTTAGAAAACATTAACTATGAACCCAATGTAGAAATCTGAAGGTAGACTATTCCTTTGGCAGAAAATAAATTAACTGCAAATATCTTAAAATAAGTATAGTTCATAGGATCATGGGAAGAAAAAATATATCTTTACATTTTGTATTAATACTGAAACCAGATCAATACAGATTTAATATCATTTTATGATATCAGTAACTCTGCAACACAAAATTACGAATGGAAAAAATAAAATTATTTTGAGGAGGAAGAAACTTCTACATATATTAAACTTCACAAACACCAATATATACTGTTTATATACAGATCAGGTTGCATGTCTTATTATTCCAAAACAGCTGAGATTTACTGGCTGGTCTCCATTTAGTGAGTATGCAGTATTTACACTGACTTAAAGGCTTGTACTGGATAAAACTTTTATAATTTAGACAAAAATATAACATGAAATACACAAACATTAAGATGAGGTTATTAAACACAGTTCGGAAAAGAAAGGTAAAATGTGTCCATGTGTGCATGTGTCCATGTATCTATCCATGATTCCAAGAGCAGCTCTGGATACTTTTAAATTTATTTCCTTAATTTTTAAAGAACAAAAGATTTTTTTCCAAAAAAAAATAAGGTGCTGTGTTGCAGTGGATTCTTTTAAGTAAATTTACCTGAAAGGAAATGCCACATGAAAGACAGAACCTGGGGGGATAAAGATTGAAATGCTTTCCTGATCTTGTCCTGAAATCAGACCCTTACAAAACACAGGCTTGCAGCTCTCTTCAGTGTTGGCCCTTTATGCAGTAGCATGTTCTAGAAGAAAGTTTATTTGAAAAAAGAACATCCTTGTAATCAAATATCTGTAAATAGATAAATGACAAAATTTCCAAATTGTCTTCCAATAGATTTTTAATAGAAAGATTAAGTGCTTAAAAAATATATAGAAGTGCATTCATGCAAATTATTTTTTAAAAATTAAGCTTGGAAAATTTTTGTAGTCCAACTATCATGTATATGAAGCATTTGCATACATGTTTTCTAGCTTTTTGTTATTTAAAAAGTTGGTACAATAGAGTAGTGTGCAAAGTTTGAAGAGAAAATCCCTACTGGGTTATCAGCAGCTCCCAGTGTGTGGGATCCTGCACTATGAACTAATTGAAAACACAACTTCAGAGAGGCAGCCTGCCGCCTCCTGTCATCCTAGTCCCTCCCCACCAAACCACTACCTGCCGTTACTGCAAAAGCAAGCGCTCTGGGAGTCACTGCTCAGGGAATGCACATTCCTTTCAACAGCTTGGCATGATGACAGTTACCAGTGGAATGTCAATCACTTCTGTAAGAAAGTAACGTGTCCACCTCACACTTCAAACCCATGATGGTTTCTATCACACTGGATTATGAAGAAAGATTCCTGGCTCAAATTCACTAATAAGTCCTAAGAAGGAAGTGACTTGGCAGGAAGAAAAGCCAAAGGGCAGCACTTCCATGACACATGGCCAAAGTCACTTGGAAAGGTCAACAGGAGCAATTCTAAAGACCAGGTTAACCTTGTGTGGGGCATTCCTAGGCTCACTACTGTCACAGGACAGGCTAACTACTTCACTGTTAATAACAGAACACACTTTTGTTCCTTCCAAATTGCTCTGGCTTCTGTAGACAATTCTATGCTAATTATTACTCAGCATAACACCGAGGGCAAAACCAACAGCACTGCAAACACATTGTAATTTAAGAAGCCAAAAAGAAATACACTGGCCAGCTAAAGGCTTAAATAAAAGATATTCATCTTTTAAAATAAAATGGTGGGGGGAGTTAAAAAAAATGCTGACAAAAATGTTTAAAGGTCTTCAGTGCTCCTCCAATCACATCTTAGGAGAGACAATGGTCTCCTTAAAGAAAGTCTCACACTCCTATCTTATACCACTGTAGTGTTTTAAGGCTTCTCATTGAGGGCCCAGAAAGTACAAAACTAACCCAAAACATCTTTAAGCTGCCTTTGATAAAAAGATGAGCTTCAAGAGAACTGGACTGGAAAAAAAACAAAAAAACTTAGGGCCTTCAGGGTAAAGTGGGGTTTTGTGCTTTATTATTCATGGTTCTTTTTGATTGAAAGGTTGACTACTTCAGACCAGAACCCCCTGGGTTGAGTGACACATCTAGAAGACTTCCAAATAGCCTTGATGTGTCTCTAAAGAAGAGGCTGCTGGTGGTAACTTGCTGGCGGTTGTGAAGTTGGAGGTGCAGGAATGGCCACTGGGAAGCCAGCCACCTGTGGCAAAGCCGAGGCTGTGTTCTGGTAAGAAGACACATCAGCCGACATCCCCCCGGGCTGTGTATAAGCAGCTGGACCAGCAGCTGACTGCAGATGAGAGCTCTGGTTCATGTAAGAAGGGTTGGAAACAGTGTCCTGTCCAGTGCTGCAAAAGAAATTTTATAAAGAAAATCATGTTACATTAAGTTACGGCAACAGAACACCATGACAAGCATGCCTTTCCCATCTTTTTTCAAGCTACGCAGTCAGCAGATACTGTTAACGTAGTTCTGTAGACCAGACTGGCCTTAACTCATAGAAATCCATTTGTCTCTGGGATTAGAAAGTGTGTGCCACCACTGCGTGGTGTGGTTGATTTTTTGTTTGTTTTGTTTTTAATATTTACTCAGAAGAGGAGGGCTGAAGAGCTAACTCAGGATGTAGAGACAATGCTCACGGTCAAAGCATGAGGACCTGAACCTGGAGCCTCAGTTTTAAGCCTGAGAGGCAGAGACAGGCTTCTTTGCATGATCAATCAGTCTAGCCAAAACTGTGCTCCAGATCAGTGAGACTGTATCAAAAAACCAAACTAAAGAAAACCAAAAATCAAAAACCTAGGTGGATGGTGCTAGAGAGCTGGCTCAGCAGTTAAGAATACTGGTTGCTCTTCCAGAAGACCTAGCTTAATTCCCAGCACCCCCAAGGCACTTCACAAGCATCTGTAACCCAAGTTCCTGGACATTTGATATCATGTTTTGGTCTTGGAAATCATTCTGTACACAAATGGTGCACAGATATACATGCAGACAAAATAATCATACATATACAATTTTGATGTTAGATGTCTTTATGTTGTAAATAAAGGGACTGTTTTGGCCTATGGTGGGCACTTAGAAGTAGGTGGGAAATCAGAGCATAAATAAGAAAAAAAAAGGCAGAGAGGCATGATCTAGCTGTCCATGAAACAAGATGTAAAAAAAAAATAGGTAAGCCATGGGCCACATGGCAAGATAAATTAATAAAAATAGGATAAATTAAAATAAAATAAACTAGCTAACATATGCTTAAGCCATAGGCCAAACGACATAACTTAATATAAATGTCTGTGTGTTTCTTTGAGACTTTGGGATTGCTGGTTCAGATAAGCAGTGGCAGGCAGATCCAAACTATAAGACTAGTCTGGGCCTGAAACTTCATGTTACAGATGACACCCAATGTGGGACCGAACACACATATAAATTATAAACAGCTTTAAAAGGGTTCTAGAGTACAAAAACAGAATCAAAATCAGCCTGTGAGTTGTATTCCTGAAATGGGCTGTAGAACAGAGAGGCTCTGGTCCTCTGCCATGTTAAAAAGACAAGTGAGCAGAATGAATAGTCAAAACAGTGCTCACCATCTAGCATTTTAAAAGCTCTACTGGTTAAAAAATGATTAATGATACACAATAAAACAGATTCAGATAGAGAAAACCTCTATAGAGTTACAATGTGTGTTAAAAAAAATACATAGGCTTCAGAGGAAAAAAGAAGTCTTTAAAAAAATAAAGTAATAAAAATATAAAAAGCCACATAAAGATAAAAATACACAAATTTAGATTATGATTATTGTGCTTTAAGTTTTTAACTGTTAATAAGCTAACTACAGAAAGACATTTGATTGAAAAGCCTGCTAAGTTAAACAAACATATATATTTTAAAGGTATCTTGACTTTAAAATTTGTGTCTAAAGATATGTTGCTTTAAAAAAGAAGTTCTGCTTTTGTTTCCACAGAAGATGAAAACCTATAGATTGCTTCCAGGCTATTATGGTTTGAACAACCAAGACTGCTTAAAAAAAAAAAAAATCTTTGATAAAAATAGATGGTCACATCAGCTTCAAGGCTACAACTAAGATGATCCAGTCTCAAAATCACATAAGACAGCCAGCACCCCTCAATCAGCAAATAAAAAGCTACACCCAAATTACCAAAATATTATTTATAAGTGTTTGTTTTCATTATAGATGGATAATAGTCATAGTTAATCTCCTTCTAAAAAAAGGAAGGATATGGTATATAAATGATTTTAAAAAGATGGATTATTGGGCTGGAGGGATGGCTCAGTGGTTAAGAGCACTGGCTGCTCTTCCAGAGGACCTGAGTTCAATTCCCAGCAACCACATGGTGGCTCACAACCATCTGTAATGAGATCTGGCACCCTCATCTGGCATACAGGGACACATGCAGGCAGAACATTGTATACATAATAAATAAATTTTTTAAAAAGATGGATTATTAAATTTATTTTAATCTAAAAAACAATTGCTAACCTTAAAATATCTTACATTGGTATAGATTTTAGCTTATTGATACAAATTTAAGGTCAATTTTGTTATGCTGTATGTATTTTTCTATTCTTGTTTAAAGTATGATGCTTATGTAACTCATTTAAAATTATAATATATAACTAAAAATACAAATTAATAGTCATGTACGATAAACAAAATTATAGTCATGTTAGTTAGACTGCACATACAAAAGTATATTTCAAACAAATAGATAATCTTCAAACACTTCAAAGACCTACAAAATATGACACTTAAAATATTTAAAACTTTTCTAGATAAGTCTGCTCCTGACAGCACCAATCTACTTCAAAAAAATAATAGACATTAGAAAAACTCCACATAAAATTTATTTTGTTTATAGCAATGATTAAGTTAGCCACTAGACAAAAAAAAAAAAAATGTTCTTATATTGACTGCTTAACAATATGCTATGTAAAAGTGACCTCTAAACTTTAATAAAACAAGCTGAGACGGTCTTTCAAGTTCCTGCTTTGCAGAGAAAAACTGTCAGAAATCCTTCAGGACACAAGACAAAAGAGACTGTAGAACTATGCCAAAATAGAGAGAGCCAGAAACCTCATGTTATACAATTTTAAACAAACAAATAAATGATGGAGATGAGGTTAAAGAAGATATCCTGACTTCTGGCCTCTACAAGGAAATGTACCCACATAAACACTCCTACAACACACAAAAATACAGAAAAAAAGAAAAGAGAGGGATGTGGTGGCAGGCACCAGATCAGGTGACACAGAGGCAAGAGAAATTCCTGGAACAGCTAGAGTAGATGGGTGAGGAGGGTATGGCTTTCAAACAAAGTGAAGAAGCTTAATGAAGACAGAGAAGACCCAGCTACGGTGGAAAAAGAAATCAGATGAGGAGCAATCTGTTCCTGCACTGGAGATAACTCTGAAACCGATTATTTGTTTGTTTGTGTGTTTGTTTGTATCTTTAAGGGCAGGGTCTCACTATGTAGCCTTGGCTACCCTGGAACTCACCATGTAGATCAGGCAGGTCTTGCACTCACAGAGATCTGCTTGCCTCTGAACCTCAAGTACTAAGACTTACATTTTTTATTTAAATCTCAAGTTTCCGTGCAATAATTACAATGAAGTGTCGTTATTTTGGAGTCTCTTGTGCATTACAGTAAACTTTAAGAAATAAAGAAAAATAGAAAAAGAAATGTTCAAAAGGTAACAAAATGAAAGATTATAAGGCTAATTTAACTGCTTTAGCCTCTCACTCAAAATAGTGAGAATGCAAACTGTTTTTCTGTGATTCTGTGATTCCTATGGGTAGCATCAGAGAGCAGAGCCCTGTTCAAGATGAACCGCCGTACCCCAAAACCTAAACTTTCCTTTGATAAGAACTCAGCACTTTCAAAGAGACAAGAGTATATCATGCATAACAGTGCATCTTACACAAAAGCTCACTTGTACAACACTGACCCTGCACAACAGTATACCCTGCATAATAATATACCCTGCATAAGAGTATACGCTGCACAACAGTGTACCCTGCACAGAGTACTTAATAAATCAATCACATAAACAGACAGATTCATACTCTAAGTGAGAAACAAACCACACCAAATTGCAGGTCTTTGCTTTTCTCCTATGACTACTATGACACAGATTTATTTTAAAACGTATTCAGTTCTAAATCACACCAAATATGTAGCTTACAGCAGAAAATTAATGTTGATATTATATCAGCTTTTTCTCAAAATTCCTACTGTCTTCTTAGAATAGCAGAAATGTAATTACCCTACATACACAGTTCATTTACTTTTCAGGTAGTCTTTAAAACTCCTAACTCATAGACTTTTAAGTTAAAAGAAGACCTTACAGAGCATATAATATTGAATACATATTTTCTTTGATAATATAAATAATAGAAAGATTCAAAACATGATTCTTAGAGAATATTTGTATAAAAATATTAAACCAAAGTCCACCATGCATACTTACTTTATTTTATGGGTAAAAGTGGTAACTTAAAAAAAAAATTTAGGAGTACATACAGGTAAGTGTCCCTGACATTACTTCATTAGGCTAACCAAGCACAACACAGTGCTGAGAACACCACATGGTATTAGTCCCTATGAAGGTCGATGACAAAATAAAGATTCTATCTAGGAGCCAAGAGGAGGTGGCACACACCCTAATCCCAGCGTTCAGGAAGCAGAGACAGGCACATCTCTGTGAGTTCTAGGCTAGCTTTGTCTACAGAGCAAGTTCCAGGGGCAGCCAGGGCTACACAGAGAAACCTGGTCTTGAAAAATCAAAGAGAAAGAGAGATTCTTGTCTAGGACCTTAAACTGAGGGTTTAAATCTTAGCAACTATCAAGGTATCAGCTGAAGTGAAGGCAGCACCATTGTACTCAGTGAGAGTAGTAATGGCCACTGCAGTAACCTCATCTTAAGAGTAAATACTGAGAGCTGCTGTGGTAGCACACACCTTGATTCCTGTACCCAGGAGGCAGATAGATGGATCTCTGAAAGTTCAAGACTAGTTCAATCTACACAGTGAATTCTAAGACCGGTAGGGCTACAAAGCCCTGTCTCAAAAGACAAACAATAGCAACAAAAGTAAAATTTAGGAATATTATTGTAAGGAGAAGAGTCTATAAGTTCTCATTCTAAAACTAAAAAATTTTAAAACAGCTCTCCAAAACTTACCTTAAATATGGAGTTTGGACTGTGTGTGTTGTTACTGAGGGGTTCATATTTGGAGGCAGAGATCTCAGTGAGCCCATAGGATCCGGTCCTAGGCCATAGCTCTGGGCAACAGATACTTGGTGAATGCTATGACCCAGGTAGTTTCCACCATGCGACTGTACTGGATATGTCTATTAATCAAAGATTAAAATAATAATAATAATAATATTACTTGTTCTCTCAGCCATTTACTAAGCATATTTAAAACTTGAAGACTTAAAGGAAATACAAGTTTTAATTATTTGGGAAACAATCTGATTCTACCAATCTTTCCACATTGGAACAAAAAGCGGAGAGCTTCCAACTTATGGTGTCCAATCAATGAACATTTACAATGTGTTTCATTGCTCATTGATTTCCTAGACGTTCTGAGGGAAAAAAGTGGGGTCTATTTTAAAGTAGAAAGTTGGAATCTATCAAGAGTGCTTAAAATAACATAAATCTTGCCACAGAAGCTTCTCCTGAAGGGAAACCCATGATTACTTGAGGTCACCATGAGAATGATGACTGTCCTCACTTTCATTCCAGGGCGACTTCACCAATTCCTGTTGAACAGAAGGCTGAAAGAGAGCCATGGAGCCCGTTCTCTAAAGAGGGATCCCTTGTTCAGCCTTGATACAGAGGGGAGGGCTTAGTCCTGAAGTAAACTGATATGCCAGACTTTGTTGATTACCCATGGGAGACCTTATCCTCTCTGAGGAGTAGATGTGGGGGTGGAGTGAGAAAGGCTGGAGGGTTAGTGGGAGGAAGGGGACTATGGTTGATATGTAAAATAAAAACTTTTAAATAAAAAATAAGAAATCACTCACATTGGTGACTGAAGAAACACACACACACACACACACACACACACACACACACACACACACACACACACACACGGGGTGTGTGGTGGAGACAGGGGAACAGACCCTCTCTCCTTGTGTACCACATCTCCTGCTATAGTGGTTTAAATGAAAATGTTCTCCATAGGCTCACTGAGAGCCTATTAGGAGCTGTGGCCTTGCTGGAGGAAGTATGTCACTGGAGTGGGCTTTGAGGTTTCACATGCTCAAGCCAGGCCCAGTGTTACTCTCTCTTCCTGCTGCCTGTAGATCTAGATATAGAACTCCTAGCTCCTTCTCCAACACCATGTTTGCCTGCATGCTTCCATGCTTCCTGCCATGATTATAATGCACTTAACCTCTGGACCTGTAAGGCAGCTCCAATGAAATGCTTTTCTTTATAAGTTGCCCTAGTAATGGGTCTCTTCACAGAAATAAAACTCTTAGACACTTGCCTTCAAAAGATAAAAAGACAATACCAAATATATCCTTAGGAAATCACAAAAAGACACTGGATTCTTATGTATACCTACGTAATTTTCATACATACAGCTCCATAAAAACAGAGTCAATCTGCCAACTCATCACACCATTCAAAACAATCCATATTTAATAAATATCATACAGTAATAGTCATTGTTCAAAGCAAAGATCACATTAAAATTCAGAATAGTAGGCATGCCAAATAAACTACATTAAGTGCAATGGCATTCTCTCTCTCTTCAGCAATGACTGGCAACTCACTGCCAGAGGCTGAGACTATAGGAGCAGACTTGAGCAGTCTGCAGTTTGTACGAGCGCTTCAGACAAAACTAATGGTACTGTAATCCCATCCACTCTTAGGAGATACACTTTTCAAAACAGAATGGGAATTTTCAATATTTCAAATAAACTCACACATGAGTTAATATATTAAGAGGCAGTGTAAAAAAAGGAAACTCTTAGAAAGTGTTAAGAAGGAAACTGGAAGAGTAGCTGTACACAGACTGCGACACAGAAACCTGTCACAGAAATGACCACCCTTCACAGACACAAAAAAGCAGACGTACAGTTCTACCGTACAGTGGGATAGACATCTACTCTGTCCCACTTACACAGAAGTATAATGGATAAACGTCAGGAGTCTTTTTGTACCCAGAAATTCTTTCTAAGCTCATATAAAATTTTCAGAAAGTTCACAGCATGGCATATTTGACAAATGCTTCTTGTCTGGTGTGACAGTTACCACAGTAACCATTTAAAAAGAAACTTAGCAATTATATTATGTTACATCATCTAATTTATGCACCCACATTCTACTTTTTCTCCTTGGTGCCTCCTTGATACACTCTACTGTATACTGGTTTTCATGAATTAACATGAATTTTGCTCATCTACGTTCAATTTAAACTTAATCAGCCCAAATTTGAAAAATGTTTCAGAAATGGGTTTACTTTAAAAAAAATTAAGTATTCTAATGTTAGATGGTAAGCACAAAAATATGGAAAGTACTAGAAAAGTGATGCTTATGGCAACTACACCTTAGAGGCCTGTAGCAAAGCTTCATTACATAGGCTTTTTTTGAGACAGGTCTCTCTGTGTAGCCCTGGCTATCCGGGAACTCACTTTGTAGATCATGCTGACCCTCAACTCTGAGATCTGCCCACCTGCCTGCCTCTGACTCTTAAAGGCATGCAACACCACTGCTTGCCTTTTCTTTCTACATTTTTGAAGTCACGAATCTAAGAAAATATGAGGCAAGCTCTGAGAATAAAAGAAGCTCTTAGATGCAGAGACCTACAGTAAAAAATTAGGCAGAGCACAGGGAATCTATAGAAAAGAGAGAGAATTGTAGGAGCCAGAGGGATTAAGGACACAATAAGAAACTGGCCTACTACCAGGGCTCTGGGGTTCACAGAACCGAGGTGACTTCAGGAAAGCTGTGCGGATCCTCTGCATGTAAGTTATGGTTGTTAGCCCAGTGCTGTCTCATTCAGCCCTAACAGGGAGGTGCCTGATCTTACTGATATGTCATGTTTGGTTGACACCTCTGGTAGGCCTGCTCTCCTCTGAAGGGAAATGGAGGAGGAGTGGATCTGGGGGAGAGGGGAGGTGGTGAAGGAGACTGGGAGGAGAGAAGGAAGGAGAAACTACGGTTGGGATGTAATATATGAGAGAAAAATAAATAAAGAAGAAAAAAAGAAGCAGCTCATTAACTAATCTTTAAATAATTACCTAAGACAAATCCTCAAAGAAGTTTTTAAAGAAATATTTGACCTCCTTGTTAAACAGCACCCACAGGATTTACACAGCAGGCCCTACATAAGAGGACCCATAAAGAACTTAACATCTATAGAAAAGATTTATAGCCCATACTTAACTTACAAAGGCATACAAAGAACCAGAAATCCTTTAATATACTTAATAGTCTTTTCACTGTGTTAAAAATGAACTGGAATATATTTGTGGAATTACGTATTCAATCTTTACAGTGAACAGTGTTTAGAAAAATACTTCCTGACAGCATCATGCTAAGATATGAGTAAGAAGTCTACTCCCACCCTCCCACCCTCCCAGATCCCCCCATTCCCCCCCTCGACACCAAAGGCCAATGCTAGGAGGTCTGGCTTTCAGCTGAGAGCTACCAGCAGATTAATCCAGTATGAGTCCATAGTTGATTGGGCTATAAGGCGAGGACTTGCTGGAGAAAACAGGTCACTAGGGCTTTAGAAGGTTTATCTCGAGTCCAGACCTTCAAGGCTCTACATCCCAACATCCCAGCTGCCATGAGGTTGGGATGGCTGTGCTCCACACATGCTCTTTCAGGCTGGGGCAATGGAGCCAGCTGGCCATGAGCTGAGACTCTGGAATCATTAGGCCAAATAAACCTTTCCTCCTTTAGCTCTTCTCAGGCACACTGTCACAGCAAAGCAAAGTTGATATACCCAGTTTCTTTCATTCTTTCTTTTGGAGCCTAGTCTTTAATGGCTGAGTCATCTCTCCAACTCTAGCTTTATAAGTTTATTCTTGGGCAATAGATCTTTAATATGTTCTTCAACATTTAACTTAAAAAAAATACTTTCTTAAAAATCAATGCTCACCTGCACAGGAACCGCAGATGATGTAGCTGAATAATGTGCTGGATGAAGCTTTGAATAGACAGAATAGACAGGTACTTCATTCACCAGCTTGTTATACAGGTCCAGTGCTTCCAAGACCTTTACATTCAACTCAGATAGTTCTGAATGCCGCCTGACAGAGAAGACAAGTATTTTCATAGAATTGTAAATGATTGTTAAGTTTAGTGCATTTTTATTCACACTTCAAAATGCTTTTTTCATATGCAATAAAAGGAGAGTCACAACGGGAAACTGAGAGAAGAAATTATTGAATTCAGTCAATAGTTAGGCTGATAAGTCTTCTTAGTAATATGGAAAAGTCAGACCTATACCTCATAAATGGAAATCAATTCATAATTTGTGCTAGAATTTACTTTAATATATTATAGATTTATGTTGAAAATTCAATTACAAAGAAAAATAGTCCCAATTTCAGTAAAAGTCTATGCCTTAATCATAAATCTCACTAACACAGTATACAGGTGATACTCAGAGCTTCTGTAAAGTATATTGTTACTTCAACAAGAGCATAATGGAAAAAACCATACCCATTTAACTTGCTTAGATCCATAAAAGGGATCATCAAAAAATTATTCAACCCCTCATCTGACAGGCAGTGACACAGGTAAGGGAAAGATGCCCTCCCCCCTCCATCCCTGACTACCTGTGGCAGGCAAAAGAGCTGGCTCTGGGGTCAGGAGAAAAGCAAGTTTGTACAAATTAAATAGCTATGGCTACTTTTTATCTGGCCTACAGCACCTACAAGTCTATACTGACTGTGGTTCAATCCACAGAGGGGAGAAGCAGAAGCAAGCAGACAGACACAGCCCATCACACAAACGGCTATCTCTCCTTTATTAAACTCTGTTATCTAAGCAAACAAAAAGGTGCCATTTCTTCTCTTGCAATGGCTGTAAGCAGACCAAACGATCTTCAGAAGTATCTGCAGCAAAGCACTCAAATCTACAGAAATTAGGTGTCTGTATTAGCAAATGTGTGACTAAGAATTAACGTAAGAGTCTAGTCTATATAACCCAGCATATGGATGAAACTCTGACAGAACAGAAGACCATGATCACCACACAGGAAACCACCTTTTAAGAGCCACGATAATCCAAACAAGTGAAGTAACATATAACCAAGTACAAGTTCCTATAACTGGGAGAGAACACAGTACTTAGAGGAGATTAATGTGATCTGGAGACTAGCCTAGGACTGAAGCTGGTCTTGAGAAAGGAGAGACAGGAAAGGTGTGCCAGATGGGGCAAAGAGACAGCTGGGCACACAAAGAAAGAATGAAAAGAATAATGTGACGGTAAGCGGTTATTTAGGGAATTTAGAAATCAGATTACAAAAGTCTGGAACATAGTCAAACAGAACAGCAGCTGTAGTTCCTGATGTTGCAAATGCTATGAAATTTCATTCTTTGTGTTGACAAAATGAAATGTACAATTTAATTTTCTAACAATAGTTTTACTCCCACCCTACTCCCAGCCTGTAGGAATAGCAAACTGTTGATGATTCAGTCAAGAAAAATGGTTTATATCTATCTTCGAATTCTTGACAGGAGCAAACAAAAAGGCTGAAAAGCACTGTCCAGCACAGAAGCTGTGTCTGTCCCCATTGCTAGGAAACCATAGACCCCAGCTAGTGGACTCGCTGCTTAACAGCCAGCTCTCATTCAAAGCTAACTGCCATCACAAGCAAGTACTGAGTATTAATTCCTTTAAATTTTCTTCTTTAGTGATATTCTTTTTATTTAACAAAAATAAGGCTACATTGTCTTATCTTTCCCTACATACACAGCAGAATGCCATATCAATAAATATTTATCAATGGCAATGATTTCTACTATCAAATACAAAATTTTAATTTTAGAAACCAATCTCACACTGAAAGGCATTTTAGCTAGCTGCAATTTATAGCCATAAATAACACGGTGCTGAATACTACAGTGCCTGATCATTGTATATCTCCTAAGATTTAGAATGAACTTTTAACAGCTTGGGTAATTTTTTGGCCCAAGAAAACATATACCCATACTCCTAGCCATACATATAGCAAACTGGTCATTTTCTTTCTCAACTTTTTTCGTCTGATTACTCACTAACCACTAGTAGCAGATGTATAAGTAGACAAGTGATGCTTTCTCCAAAAGTATGATCAATGTATCACTGACTATTTCGTTTTTGTAAAAACATGAAGGATTTGTAAAAACAAGGAGCTAGAGATGGCTCAATGGTTAAGCATAATGCCTGATCTTCCAAAGGACCCAAGTTCAATTCTAACCTTATAACCATCTATAACTCTAGTTCTAGGGGATCTGATGCCCTATCCTGATCTTTGCAGGTACCAGTCACATACATGGTGCACAGACATACATGAAGACAAACACAGACATAAAATAAGAAATCATTTTAAAATAATCTGTGTAACAAAACATTTTTTTCTTAAATAAATCAAGTTTGCTATTCTTACCTTAAAAAAATCTACTAGAAAAATTAAACAACCTAATTCTTTCCTTCCTACACTATTTATACAGTAATTCAATGCTTAGGGGCTAAAAAGGGAGAATAAAGAGCAACTCTTTTCCCTGGACTTCATTCCTCAAGTTTCTCCTTCCAAGTTCAGAGAGAGAGGACTGGCTTGGAAGCCAGTCTGAGCTGACCGCTGACAGAGACCCAGCAGCACTGTCTTCCCTTCTCAAGAGCAGCACAAGTGGGGAGAAAGGGAGCTGGCAGGGCTATAGGAGTAGAGACACAGAGGAAACAGAAGTTGCTGTATTGCTCTTAGCTCCTAAAACAGAGAGATTTCACTTGTGATGTACACAGATGTTACTTTGGGTAAGTAGCAAATCAATGCTTGCCTAAAACTCCCATTTACATTTTATCTTCAATTCACTCCATGCTTTATTACTCAATTCCAGCCACAAAACAAAGTGACTGGTATGACCAAATTCAAGAGGCCACGATTCGATGCACATCATATTACCACCACTGATGAAAAAGAATGTTCCCCAAATAAATAGCATTACCAGCAACCAGCTTTAAGAGTCTGGCAAGGGAACAGTAACTGCAATAGACAATACAATTCTAGAAGCACTTTCACCAGCTGAAAGCTCTTCAAAACAAGTAAACATAAGAAAATGATGCTGAAAAAAAAAAAAAAAAGAAAAGAAAATGATGCTGGTTTTCACTGTATGAAAAACCTCACCTATCAATCTCTTCAAGTTTTTCATCTATCATTGGACCCATCTGTTGGCAAATATCTGTAAATACAGAAATAATTACAAATATAGAAACTTAATGCAGTTTAAATCAGTTTCAACAATCTTTAAGCAAGAAAATATGCATCATCATACAAAATAGAGAGAAATAAGTTTATGCCAGAGAAGGGATGATAACAGATCTATTTTAAACATTTATAGCACCTTTACTATTATATACTACTACCATAGATCAAAAGCAAAGGCAAAATTAGAATAAAAATATCATCATGTTCCTGGAGTCATTAAGCAGGTTTATAGGGGAACAACTGTAACAGTTATCCCAAAATTTTAAGAGCATCTACAGAGCTACTAGCTAAGTAAAGTGAACCTGACCCATATTGCAAAAAGTATATACAGATGTGCAAACACACTAAATAGAAACATTTTTTACTTATTTAAGACTTTTTAAAATGCAAGGCTGATAAGAGATAAAGGAGCTGGCTACATAGCCTGGTGACCTGAGTTTGATCCTAAGGGCCTGACTCTCATGAAAAATAGAAAGGCAACTCCATGAAGACATCCTCTGGATTCCACATGTGCACATGGCATATTCACTCACATCATAGACCATGAACATGTACAGAAGTATATAAAAATATAAACACTAATAAAAATACAAATACTGCATATATTTCCAAATGTAAAAATGCAAATATACTGCAAATATTGGGAAAAAGTTCCATATTCATAACCAAGCTTTTGTCTATAAAAAACTTTTAAGATTTATCTATTTACTGTTTGCTTTTGGTTCTGAGGTTTTTGACAGAGTCTCTCTCCATAGTCCAGACTGGCCTGAACTCATGACAACTCTCCTGTCTTAGCCTTCAGTACTTTGACCAGGATTCCAAAGTACTGAGAAGTTTTGCTTGCTTTTTTTTGGTTCACTGAGTAATTGGTTTTGGTGTAGAAACCCAAGAGGGATTCTTAAAGCACAAAAGAATATCTGTTTTTGCTTTAATCTCTTAGCGACTAAAGGATATGCACTAAGGAGACAGTTAAACAAAAACAAGCACTTTTACATATTTTTAAATGTGTTGTTATTTCTAATTCTGCCCTTTGAGGGGGGAGTTCACCCGTGATCTTACAGAAATCCACGAACTCCCTTCCTGAAATGGCTGTGACTATACCTTTAAGTGACACTTTCACTACTTTATTACAAACAAGTGTTTTTCACCAGAAAAGCAAATAGGAGGCAGAAAAAACAAAAACAAAAACAAAAACCAAACCAAAACCCAGGGGCTGGAGAGATGGCTCAGAGGTTAGGAGCACTGGCTGTTCTCCCAGAGGACCCGTGTTCAATTCCCAGCACCCACATGGCAGCTCACAACTGTCTGTAACTCCAGTTCCAGTACCTTCATAACAATGCATATAAATAAAGCTAAATAAATTAAAAAAAAAACCTTCAAGACACTATAAACAGGTAATATATATGTTAAGCAATGTTAATGTGAACTGGATATTAACTAAATACCTTCTAAATCCAACAGATCTTGGGAGTCGGGTTTTGAATCCTTTGGATCTATGCTCTGAAGAACCTGCAGGGCTCTATCCATTTTATCCTAAAAAAGCAATGGAGACACTAAGAAGTCCAAAGAGTTACCTTTGCTGAACAGAAAAGCACTATTCTCACAGATAACATTTTAAAAATCTTGATAGTTTATTTAAACAAAAAGATGATACCTCATCTATATAAACAGGCTCAGGCTCTGATTTCTTAATTTCTTCCACATCATCATCAATTACATTCAATTTGTCCACTGCTGCTATGGAAACAAAGTAAGTTATAAGTTCTTCAACATTTACTTTGGCGGTTTAGTCATTGATTTCTAAGTGGTCTATTATTATCCATGGGTGGGGAGAGCTCTTTAGTCATCACACTTCATAATCAATACATTATATACAGTCATTCATTCACACCACAATGTTTATCAGCACTCAGTGTGCCAACCTCCTTCCTAGACTTACACACACCAGTGAATACACAGAAGAATCTCAAGCTATGGAACTTATATCCAAGTGGAAAAGTAAGCAGCATTAGGAGAGCTACTTTTATGAAAACTGAATGGTACCACTGGAGCAATAAATACACAAGCAAATAGACTTTATCACTAAGCCAGCTTCACTTATAACTGCTACTCTGACCTTCTCTATTTATAAATAAAAAACTCAGACTGTATTTCCTATTTGAACAAAATATAAACCTAATTTAACCTAACTCTGGTGGTTAAAATAATACAAAGTTAGAACTACAAAAATATTTCATAAAGTGTTGAAAAATAATTTATAAATATATAAAAATACATATCCTAGGGGCTGGAGAGATGGCTCAGCGGTTAGGAGCACCAACTGCTCTTCCAGAGGACCTGGGTTCAATTCCCAGCACCCACATGGCAGCTAACAACTGTCTGTAGTTCCAGTTCCAGGCAAACACCAAGGCAAATAAATAAAAAAAAATAAATAAAGTTTAAAAATACATATCCTAAAACTATAATACAAGTTCCCTGGAGCAGAGCTAGAATGTACTCAATTTCAATTAAATTTTTATTGAAACCAAGTTACTACAAAGAACAGTGCGATTAAAGGATGAAGTCTAGCAGACACTTAAGCATTTGGGTAACTTTGAATTACACATAAAGAAAGCTCACCAAAACACGAGTATAGTGAGGAGCAATATTTCCTTTTACTGTTTAAAAATAATGTTACTGAAGGGATACTGGGATCAAGCCTAGGGCTTTGCCCATGCTAGGAATCATTTTACTGAAATACACTTGCAGCTGAATATCTTACTATTAAAACAGTGGGTCAGTCTCTTCCAACGAGGCCAAGGTGGGGAAATCACTGTATAGGATGTCCTCTAAAAAGATATCTGACAGCTTCCCAAAGCTCCCATCCCTACGAAAGCCTGAGAGAAAGCAATGAGCTCTGCAAATACATGACTAAATCTCCACCTCAGCCAACTTTAGTTCTCGGAATGCTTCACTCCGCATATACATACACTCTACACAATGCATGGAGTTTCCACCTCAAGTTCTTTCTACAGTTATGCCTCGGCAACAGCCTAAGTGCATGCTCCAGCCCGACTGGAGGCCTTTCAATCTGGCTCTATCCCTTACTGGATACAGCTCCTGTACTTCAGTTCCTGTATCAGGGCAGCAGAAGCACGAATTTCAGACAGGAGAACAATGTGAGCTGTTGGCACCAGCAGCACTCTAAGCTGCTCTGTTCAGGTCACATCGTCCTCAGCATGCCTGGAGAACAATGCCATGTTCTCAGTGCTGACTACACAGTTTGTAGTTGCAGGTGAAGGTCAGAGACATACAGTCAAAGCAAGGCAGAGTAAGTGTGATGTGTGGCTGTGTGGCTCCCACCTTCACTGTGGTCCCAAACACTCCTGTACAGATCAGATACAAACTGCTTCTCAAGCTTTAATTTTAATACTCATTTTACATAATCATCACTATACATATCAACACTCAAAAGACCTGATGCAAAGTAACAGTTCCTGGGACCGACACAAGATAAATTAGTTCCTCCATCTAGTTAAGAAGTCACATTGTAAAACCTATAAACACAATTAAATGAAAAGTAAGTATTAATCTACTAATCTACTTTTTTTTTTTTTGCTCTAGCTGGCCCAGAACTCACTATGTATGAACTTACAGAGATCCTCCTGCCTCTGCCTCGAAAGTGCTGGGATTAAAGTTGTGTACCACCACATTCAGCTCTCATCTACTCTTCAATGTCAATAATAAAAGCCAAGGAAAAATAATTGACAGACTGAGGTTTCTCTGAAGAAGGAAAACCCTGTGTTAACTTACCTGCCTCAGATTCTATGTTTAAATTAGTTGTCACAAAATTGGAGGGGAAGAGTCCTACTCCTCTGTGATTTTCTCCTTTCCACCAATTGGCATCACTGAAAACAAAACATGAGTATGGTCATTTGCTCTCCTCTTCATACTGTCAAGAAGTAACTAAAAACAGTTGTCATACTTTTAAATTTTAGTTGTAGCTATATGTAATTTGTTTTTCTTAGATAAGCTCAGTAGGACATAGCTGTAATCCTAGCACTAGAACAGTAGAAATATTTTTTTCTCAAATTAATTGAAAGATATTTAAAAAACATAAATCAAGGACAATCTATATCCCTTTACCTAAAGTTTGAAGCAAATTTTCAGTGATTAAGCCCCAAGCCCAGATCTTTCCTTCTACACTGCCAGGATCCAAATTCATTGGATATAAGCATGCTCAATTTCACAGATACTGTCAAATGTTCGTCAGAAAGACTGTGGGAGCTCATGATCCTTCTTCTCCAAGGAGCATGTGAGGAAGTTATTTTTTGCCATGCTTGATAACTGTCCATACCCACATCTGATACCAGGAAGAAGGTGAGTCATACCTCACTGCGCTCATCTGTGTCCTCCAGACATCCACCTGTGGGACACTCACTGCCTCTTCCACAAACTGCTCCTGTCTTTGTCCTTTGGCTCTTCCTGATGGATCATGAGTATTTTTTTCATAGACCATAGTTCCTTATGTACTCAGAATGGTGACTGCTTGTCTGAATTAAGACCATCCCTGCTCCTGGGCCGATTCAGCCATCTTTTCTGTCTTACATATTTATCTATCTTTCTCTGCCCTGCATTACTGTTCTCCCACAGATTTGTGTAGTAATTCAAATTTTCAATTTTTCCCATCTCCTATGTTTAGGTCTAATTTATGTGAAATCAAACGACATGTGCTGTATGAACCAAACTTCATTTTATTATATGAATAGCTAATCAGCCCAACAGAAATTACTAAAAGTTCATGTTAAAAAAAAAACAGAATTTATGATACTCTGTCAATGGCAAGTTGTATCTGTTCATGAGCTTACTTCTGTCTCTTGCTCTATTACAGCAGTCAGGAGAAGAATTCATTACCTACAGTTTGTTTTCTGTGGCTTCAGTTACTTGCAGTCAGTCATGGACTAAAACTATTAAGAGAAAAGTCTGCAAAAATCAGCAATTTATAAGTTTTAAATTTTATGTCATCTGCCTAGAAAGTAAACCATTTCTCTGTTCAATGAATCCATGATAAAAGTAAAGTATTTTTCAAATTCCTCGGGGAAAAGAATTTCAAAGGGAATTGTATTGGAAATACAATTAATTTATGCAAGATGAGAAAACCTAAATCTTTACAATATTTAGATTCATAATTTTATACCAGGTATATCTCTTTCCATTTGTATATTTATAAATATATTTTTATTAATTCTTAACTTTCAAAAAAATTTATAATTTCTCCTTAAGGCCTTACATACCTTTGTAGGCTATTTATTACTGGATCACTTATAAAATTATAAAAATATTTTTGTAAACATGTGTGCCTGAGAGTATATATGTACAGCACACAGGAGTCCATGGAGGTCAGAAGAGGCACAGCACTCCCTGAAACTGGAGTCACACATGGTTGTGAGCTGCCACGCTGGTCCAAAGAACCAAACCTAGCCTCTCCACATGAGTAGTAAATCCTTATAACTGCTGAGGGAAATTTTTGTTACTATTGTGAACAATATCTTTCCTACTACATTTTCTAAATACACCACTGATTTTTGTGTATTAAGTTTATATCTAATAACCCTAACATAAACTTAGTTGTTTATTAACAGTCTGTCCATTGACTGTCTTGCACTTTCCACAGAGACAATCATAGTTACCTAGTCTACTTTTGAGAAATTTCACATGCTGACTGCCATTCTTAGGATGGTTTTTCTTTTTCTTTTTGGTAGGACTAGGAACCAGAGCCAAAGCTTTTTCATGCTAGGCACAAATTCTTTTTTTTCCCCTCTCTCTCTTTTAAAATAATGTGTCTAACTTTATTTTATGTGAACTAGTATGAAGGTGTCAGATCCCCTGAAACTGAAGTACAGGCAGCTGTGAGCTGCTGTGTGGGTGCTGAGAACTGAACCTGGGCCTTCTGAGCAGCCAGTGCTCTAACCGCTGAGCCACCTCTCCAGCCCCTAGGCACAAGCTGAGCTGCCCAGTAAAGAAGAATCTTAGAATTAATGATCAATTAATCTCCAAGATTCTGAAGCATTTCATTTACTGAGTTCCACAAAGATAGAAAAGATCTATCCATCACCTAAATTCTTTATCATTATTTCTGATTATTAGATGTACTAATAGGGGCTGGAGAGATGGCTCAGCGGTTAAGAGCACCGTCTGCTCTTCCAGAGGACCCGGGTTCAATTCCCAGCACCCACATGGCAGCTAACAACTGTCTGTAGTTCCAGTTCCAGGCAAACACCAAGGCAAATAAATAAATAAATAAATAAATAAAGTTTTAGATGTACTAATAGTTCTGAGATATTATACATGCTGATTTCTTCACTCTTGGTGATGGTGATGGGGAGGGGTGTGGGCTCCTCACTTATATCTATCAGGTATTTGTCTACACCAAAGAGAAAAGTAACTGAAACAGATAATTTCTGAAGATGGAAATGAATACCTGACAAGACAGTTGCTGAAATAAAAATGACATTTTCTTGCAGCCATTATGGAAAAAATAAATAAATAAAACAAACAAAAACCTACCTTTGCATTCTGAGATTTTAAAAAAGAGAGATTAAGGTTTTCCCATCTAGTTTTAGGTCTTGGGTTGGCAACATAACTCAGCTAAAGGTGCTTCCCAAGCCTGCCCAGAGTCTGACCCCAGGACCCACATCGTGGAAGAAAAGGACCAACTCTAACCACTACACATACAATATAGCACACACATGCCCCACGCCCCATGAGTAAATAAAATTTAAGTTTTCAGAATCAGAAAAATTTCTTTTTCTTTAGCTATGAACACTAACCAAGACACTCTCCTGATGACTTTTGCAGTAATGATGTCAAAAGAAAAGCAATGCCCTGAGTAGGTAAAATCATCACATAGAAGCCAAGTCGTCCACAAGCAAATAAGCCATAAACCCAGAATGCAGTGCTATTATTCCAATCAATCATTTTCATTTCTCACTCCACTTCCTGTTTTTTGCTTTTTTTTTCTTTTGGTTTTTTGAGACAAGGTTTCTCTGTATAGCTCTGGCTGTCCTGAAACTAGCAATGTACACCAAGCTAGCCTCAAACTCAGAGATCCACTTGCCTCTGCCTCCCAAGTGCTGGGATTAAAGGTGTGCACTACCATGCACAACTCCCAATCTTCTTAAACTTCTATTTTTACTTCTTAAATAACCTTTCCAGTGAAAGCTCAGACTCTTTTCAGTCTCTTACACACTTTTTTCAAAGTCAGTCCAAGGGGCTAAGGTTATAATGCAGTGACTGTACAAGCCTGGGTTCAGTCTTTGGCAATATGGAGAAATATGGAACAAAAAAAGTACCGTCAAGATTCATCACTGAAATAAAGCAGGCCCTGGGCAAGCCTCCTATACCACATATGTACACCACATGTAAACTGATTCTCTATGGCTCGAGACAGACTCTTTCATGGTATCACTAGGTTCTGTCTTGCACATCACTGTCTATGCAGTCTTTTAACTCCCTTACTTAATTTTCACAAAAACGTAAAATTATCTATTACATAACATTTTCTCAATAAATACTTAGAGCAGCAAAGCAAAACTGTATGTATCTAGCCACTTAAAAACAGGTTAGCCTGGAGCCATCAAGACAGACCAGCAGGTTAAAGTCCACCTGATAGTTTAAGTTCCATCCCTAGAACCCACGTGGTAGAAGGTCGCTCTTGCAAGCCATCCTCAGACTTCTGAGTGCACACCGTGGAGTATCTATGGGGTGAGGGAGAGCATATACACAATCACACATGTCCTCTGACTTCCACATGCACACCGTGGTGTATCTATGGGATGGGGGAGAGCATATACACAATCACACATGTCCTCTGGCTTCCACATGCACACCGTGTTGTATCTATGGGGTGGGGGAGAGTATGTACACAATCACACATGTCCTCTGACTTCCGAGTGCACACCGTGGTGTATAAATGGGGTGGGGGAGAACGGATACACAATCACACATGTCCTCGGACTTCCAAATGCACACTGTGGTGTGTGTGTATGGGAGAATATACACAATCACACATGCATGTGCACAAATAAATAAATGTGCTTAAAATAAAAACTACCTATCTTTACTTGATATCTTTACATCCTGCCTGGGTTACTTAGAATGAAAAGCAGCTACATGTGCCAACTCTGTTCAAGCTGTCTGATCTCACTGTTACAAAGCTTCATCAACTTAAAAAGGCTACTCCATTTATTCATTGGTGTGTGTGTGTGTGTGTGTGTGTGTGTGTGTGTGTGTGTGTATGTATGTGTGTGAAGGAGAGAGGACAACTTGCAAGAGGCAGACCTTCTTCCAGCTGTGGGTCCGGAGGACTGAACTCAGGTCATCAGGCTTAAGGACAAGAGTTCCAACCACTGAGCCAACTCAGTAGACTGTCTTTCAAAAGTAAACTTCAAGCACATCTTCATTCTCTAGAACCTCAACAAGGACAGGAGGGCCTCAGAGGCCAGGCCAGCCTGGGCTACAGGGTGAGAACTTGTCTCCAAAACAAAGAACAGAATTAGGTTCAAAACAGATCTATTTTTTTCTTTAGAATTTTATATAATAAAGAAATAGTGAGGAGTACACAGTAGCAGTATGTGAGGACGGGGGGGATCCAAGCATGGCTTTGGATGGCTCTGATCAAAGTTCTCATTACCTAGTCTAATTTTCAAGAAAATTTTAAGAGAAAACTGGATTATCTGACTAAAAGTAAAAAATCCTGAATATTTCTGCTTCTCAGCTTCTCAGCTAAGGATACTGTACTGTTTTCAGAATATTCCACAAATAAAAATGTAACACATACCTGTCATCCAAAACAGTAATAATTTCACCATGTTTAAAGGTGAGTTCATTGTCCTCAACAGCTTCAAAGTCATATAAAGCTCTGACTTTCCGGCATGCCTTATTATTTAACTGAATTTCTGCAGGTGGATACAAAGACTTTGTCTCTGTGTACTGCTGCTTCTGCTCTTGCAATGATAATTCAATAGCTAGTTGGAAAAATTAAAATGCACATATATCCAGAATTAATTTTAACATCAAAAGTTTAAAAAATATTAGATAACAATTTTGTATTTAACAATAAATCAAGTATGCATTTTTTTCTTCAAGACAGGGTCTCATGTAGCCTTAAACTCCTTAAGTAATAGAAAATGACCTTTAACTCCTGGTCCTCACCTCCACCTCTCAAATGCTGGGACTTTAGGCACATGCCACCAAGCCTGTCCAAACAAATACTAAGTGGTTAAATTCACCAGGGGACAGAAACACATAACATTTTTAAAATAACATTTTTGCTCATCCCTTATTATCACAGTCTGTAATATACAGCAGCTATTATTTTTATAGCAAACAGATTGTGACATTATAATATGGGTAGCTTTCCATATAGGACAAACCATGAACATATTTCTGTGCTTGAGTCATAACTTTGGCATTAAGAAAAGGTGAAATGTAATTTCTCTAAAGGTAGAACATTAAATACATATTACTGAAAAATAAAATGAATTAGCTTCATCTTATATCGTGTCATCGGTTTCCTGACTTCCAAGACCTTACAGCTTTTAGATCTGAGACAGAACTAAAAGCCTACTAGTCTTTTATATAATTTTTCTTTCAATAAAACTTCTTGGCAAGGCTATTTTCAGCAGCACCAAATTATCATGCTCGATCACCTACCTTTAGCTATGTCCTCATCTTCTTTGTTTCTGTTCACTGATGTACCGTTTTTGGCAGCAGCCGAGACAGTCTGTAAGCATACGCATAAAATGAGCACAACTATCCTTTCAAAGGAAGCACAAGCTCTATAATTACGTGTAGATGATAATTAAAAAATACTGATTATACTGATAACTCAGCTACATTTAAAAGTGAGGTCTTCATGATCACTTAAGCAGTTGTTTTAAATATTAACACTAAACATCAGTTTTCAAGAAAACATTATAAACACACCAAATACACACCATGAAAATGTTTTACATCTACCAAAGTAACTGACATTGAACAGGGCACAAAGGAAGTACCAAAGTCTTACAAAATGAACAGATAACACTTCCTGGTGTTGACTTTTATTCAGGGAGAGGAGCTCAGGTGCTATTGGCTCAGCTCTGACAGGAAGAGAGTTCACTATGGTAGGAGAGGAGCAGCCTTGCTGACTCAGGAGAATTACCTAAGACAGTGCCAGGACTCTGAGCCATCAACAGTTCTTCAACACTCACTTTTGAGAAGGGCATGCAGAAAGGACAGGTTTCCTGCTCCAACCACGAAAGCTATCCTATGTCTCCAAATGAGTCTCTAGTCTGTCACATCAGTTTATCACCCTCAGCATCTGCACTTCTTAATAGGCAATTCCCAATTCCATGAATATTTTCCCATCAGCTGTTACCCACTATCTCTACCTAACACAGCACATTTAAATCTCAAAATTCTTCCTCTCTCCATCCTCACTGTCTCAGTCTATAGCCCTTCTTTCTTCATAGTGCTGAGACAGCATCTAGTCTTCACCCACCAGCTTTCAATTGTCACTTATAATTTAAATTAATAATTTGTTGTATGTATATGGCCATCTTTCAAGTTTACCATAAATTTCTTTTTAAACATTTAACTTATGGGTTGAGTGGGTGTGTGTAAGATCAGAAGATAACTTTATGAACTGGTCCTTGTCTTTAATTTTTACATGGGTTCCTGAAAATGAACTCAGTTCATAAGTGTATAACAAACACTTTTACCCACCAAGCCATCTCAGGAGCCCCTTATCATTAATTCCTTAAACATAAGGCTGACTTTTCACATGATTCCAGACTTTAAAGTAGCATTAGAGACATTATTTGTATCTGATTCAGTTTTTAAATTTCTGATATGTAGAAGGAAAATACTGAACAATTAGATGTCTCTATTAAGTGCATACTATGTAAGTGCTACATTGGATAAACTCTCAGGGATGCGGACAGTAAGACATCCCTGATCTACACAAGGAATCCCGCTCCACAAGTCTTCATTTAACCCACTCTCTTACTCTCCTGTGTGTGTGTGTGCACACACACACCCCTAAAACCCAAATCCCTTGCTAGCTTTGATGTGAGATCTGTACCTTCAAACAGTAGGAAGACAACCATGGTCTGAATGAATGTCTTACCTGCGAACCTGCTGAAGGAAAAGTAACTCCTTCTTCTTTCATAGATTTAATAGTTGCAGATATCAGACTACATTGGGGGTCCTTCTGGAACTCTTCTGACCATTCCACCATTAGAGATTTCAGTTTTTCACATACCTTAGGATGAGTCTTTTAAAGAAGTGGTAAAGAAAAAGAAACAACAACAACAACAATCCCTGTAGTTAGTGAGTACTTATTACATTCATCAAGAAAGCTGCAAAGTGCCGGGGCAGACAAAGTGCCTGCTGCCAAGCCTGACATCTTGAGTTTGACCCCATGAACCACATGGTCAAGGGAGAGAAGCAACTCCCCACAAACTGTTCTCTAACCTCCAAAAATACACTGTGGCATGTGTATGTGAGCAATCACAAAATAAATAAAAACAATTTAAATGTATTAATAGAGAATTAAATTTCTCTATTAAAGAGAAATAAATTTCTCTTTCAGTATATAAACATCAATAAAGTGCAGTAAGCTGTAGACTGGTTGAGTAATTGACAGATGCTTATTCACATTTTCAGATAGAGTTGCTTCATGAAACTAAAAAGGTCCCTTCCTACTCAAATGACTAGAAATCTTTTATACCAAAGGCTATTTGCTCTGTTTTCTTAATATTCTCACTATGATTTTTGCATCATCTTGAGTAGCAGCATGAGAATGGTGCTTCAAAGACAGTGAAGGGTCAACCACTCTGCTTGCATGTGAAGGCAGTCAGTACAGAATGGTGGTAGACTGGAGTCAAGACTCCAGCATCCACATCTGAATCCCAACTACACCACTTCCTAGCCATGGGACCTTGACAAAGGCAAACTTCAAGAGTGGTTAAAATAAACAAAGGCAGTCTACACAAAATGGTTAAAGCAGTGACCAGGCCTCAGCTAAGATGAGCTAGTACCAAATATATATATATATATATATATACACACACATACATACACACATATATACATACATATATGTGTGTGTATATATATATATATATATATATATATAGAGAGAGAGAGAGAGAGAGAGAGAAGGAAACAGCCTTGTTTGACTATCAAAAATCAAGGACAAGAAGTTTTAACTTACCTTATTTTTTAGCACAGAACGTACTTCCGTTGCAAAATCACGAGAACATACTTCTAGATGAAATATCTTCCCACAGTTTGCCACACAAGCCCCAAGAAGCTATCAATTAAAATAAAAAATGAACATATAAACATCACTGAAGTGAATGTGCTTTTAAACAGGGTCAACTGAAATGATATCTACTCACAGTTAACGCCTGCAGAGCAACGTGAGGGACCTTATGGTTTACCCGTTTCATTATGGCTTTTAGGCAATCTTTAGCTCTAAAAAAATGGAGAAAGTTAAAAATTTTTTGAGAGTTTCAATTTAAATGTTAAAAATACAAGGTATTTACTAACAACTTTAAAATAAAATTCTACAAACACCTTTGTTAAGTCTATATAATTTTACATCCTGTGGTTCACAGATATAAGACTGCGTATTCCAATAAGAGAAAAATCACTTCACCACAAAGCTAACCAATATAGAAACCTATATCCTCCAAATGCTTTTTCTCCAGACAGACTGAGCTTTCCATCAGCAAATCATCATGCTTGAAAGAGCTGGCATGATACATAATCTTAAAAGGCTCACTGTCAGTCACATGTGAATGTGCTATGAAAGCCGGATGCTAGCCCAATGTGCAATCACCCTCTGCTAGAGAAAAACAGAGCAGCTTAACAACTGTGTCCTATACAAAGGCATTCTCTCTTCTTTTTTTTTTTTTTCCATTAAGTTACATATTGTATTTAGAAGGATCTCATAAAAGTCTACTTACAGGAAAATTCCCCCAATAGTCAATGTATTAGGGTTAGCATGCATCGTGCTGTAAGTCTTTAGATATCTATGTAAATATAGATCAGTAGAACACTGCCTTTGCTTCTCAGGACACACTCAATACAAAGCCTAGCCTACTGATCTCTTTACTTCTATCTCCCCAAACCAAATCGCTAGTTAAGTAAGCAGTTACATAGCAAATTTAAATAAATGCTTTTTAAAACTGGCATGTCAACATCCTTTCAAATTTCCTTGTGAAGACACAAGCTAACCAAGCTCCTTACCCATTGGGAGTGCTTCCGACCCTGTCACAGATGTCCATAATTAGACTCCAGTCTTCTGTGGTGTTGTACTCATTTGTGGCTTTTTCTGTAAGATATATTAGCATATATAAAACATATCTTTTTAAAATATTTTTATTATTTTATGTGCATTGGTGTTTTGCCTGCATGTCTGTGAGGGTGCCAGATCTTGAAGTTAGAGACAGTTGTTAACTGCCATGTGGGTGCTGGGAATCAAACTCAGGTCCTCTAGAACAGCAGTCAGTGCTCTTAACTGCTGAGCCATCTCTCCAGCCCCCAGAACATACCTTTAAAACACATTAAGATACCAATGAAGGCCAACAGTTAAGACTCTACCTTTACTCTAGTCCAAGAGTACATTTCTACTAACTTCAGTTTTATTTTTATGTATTTTTAAGGTTTGGGTTTTTTGTTTGTTTTAGTGTTTTTTTAAGGCAAGATCTCTCATTCTGTAACCCGTGCTGGCCTAGAATTCATGTAAGGCAGCACCCTGCTGGTCTGGAAAGTGATTAAGAGCACTTACTGTTCTTGCATAGGACCTGGGTTCAATTCCTAGCACCTACATGGTGGTTCACAACCATCTATAACTCCAGACCCAGGATGCACGTGATACACAAGACATACATGTAAGCAAAACACTCATACACATAAAATAAATAAATCTAAGCAAAAAAAACTTTAAGTATTAAAAATGTTTAAAAAACCTCACCGACCTCTTTATCTTTCTTTCTCCCATCTTGCCAGAGAGCATGCTCCTCAACACCCTCCCTCTCTCCTCTCTCTTCTTCGCTTTCTCTCTTTTTCCTCTCTTCTCTCTCTCCCCCTCTTTCTCTCTATCCACCCATCTATCTCTTCTCCCTCTCTCCATAATAATAAAGTATTTCTACATGGGAAAAAAAAAACCCTCACCCTGTTAAGAGCTGGGATTATAGACATGAGCTGCCAGGGCCAACTCAACTTCAGTTTTAAACTGTATCCTCTACTGACATGAATAAAAACTAACTACATGTTCTCAGGTATACCAGTCAAATGTCTTCTAAAATGAATTATCTGAACTTCCACCAATCCTAATTTAGAACACAGTTTTTAAAGTGTATCATCATTCAAAGAAATATGCATCACTTTCCTTTTTATTTTACATTTATTTATCAGAGTGCATGCATATGCATGGGTGTGCAAGCACACATGCATGCTCGTGTGTGGAGGTAGGAGTCATTATTATCTCCCACCGTGTGGGTTCCAAGGATTGAACTAAGGTTGTCAGGCTTGGATGCAAGCCAGAATCATAAACTGTTCAATTAAATATTATTTTCAATAGCAAAGAGGAAAATGATGAGTAAAACACTAAATATAGGAAACTTACACAGTGGAGAATATAAAAACGATACATATAAAATTGAAGTACAAAAATGTATGAGTTTTTTGATATAATGCTTTGTTTGAACCTGAAATGATGAGTCGAAAAGAAGGTAAGAATTTAAGAACTTATAATATTTGCATAAAGTTTTTAAAGTCTCTTTACGGAAATAAAATTCTCATTCTAATACAGTTCATTCATTTAAATATCAATATTAACACAGTGCATGTATTTAACAATTAATATTAGTATAATTATATGCTTACGTAACTACCACAACTACTTTAAAGCATGTCATTTCTCCAAAAGAAATCTGTACTCGGGGTCTGGAGAGTTGGTTCAGCAGTTAAGAGCCCTAGTTTCTTTTCCAAAAAAATCCAAATTCAAATCCCAGCACCCACAGGGCAGCTTCCAACTATTTGTAACTTCAGTTCCAGAGAACCCATTGCCCTTTTCTGGCCTTCATGGGCACCAGACACAGCAGGTAAAATACTCATAAATACACATAAAATAAAAAAAAATATATATTAAATGTTTGGAAACAAAACAAGCAAATAAAAAACAAGAACCATGTTCCACTGCTTGTCATGTCCGTTCTCTTCCTGTGTCAAGTCTCTGCCTCTGCACGTCTGCCTCTCCGGTCTTTTCACACAGGAGACTTGTAAGATACAGCTTTGGGTGACTTGCTTGCTATTTAGTATGATGCTTTCAGGTTCATCCAGGTCACAGCATGTATCTGTGTTTTCCTTTAACTGCCAGATAACATTCTATTGTATGAATATACTCATTTTATTCATCTTCTCATCAGTTTATTGAATTTGCCTTTTTGGTTAACAGAAATGATGAATTTCTGCTATCAACATTCTTGTATGAGTTTTTATGTGGATAAAGGTTTTCATTCCTCTATGATACCTAGCCAACAAAACCTCTGGGTCACATGCAACTCTGATTTTTAAAGTTTTTCAAAGTAGCTATAATAGTTTACATTTCCATCATTATTAATAAATGAGGGGTTTTTTTTTCCTTCTCCATTTTTGAGACAGTTCTCTTTATATAGGCCAGGCCATCTCAAATAAACTAGTTAGTCTCAATAATAAGCCTGTCCTGTCTCAGTCTCCCAAATGCTGAATATAATTTTTTTAACCTAAAGTTTTTAGACAGCCAATAAATGAATGAATGAATGAATGAAATGTCAAACCCCAAAACACCATTATGCTCTTTAGGGATATATTACAGACAGTAAAAGTGCGAAACATGCGTAAGAATAAAGGTCAAGCAATCAAATCACCACAGTGCCTTCTGTTTATTAATTGTACAGTATGTATGTACCCACAAGTTTTACCCTCAAAATCCTTTATGTAATCTGAAATATTTCATTATCAAACTAAAGTAAAAATCCCAACTGTTTAAGGACATCTCCAGAAGATGGTGGTTGAGTCACAGCACTTTACTATGGTAATTTCTTGCCTATATTAATGTCTATCTGAGACCATCTCACTGTGAAGTCCAAGATGCCCTCAAACTAATGATATTCCTTTGTAGGCCTCCGCAGTGCTGAGATGTAATAGGAATCACCACATCAGCCTGCAAAAATTTTTAATAAAATTTTAATCTGAAGAGAAGCATACAACTTTTTCTTCTGGTAACTAATACACACAGGTCACAATGGCTGACAGTGCAGAAGGGAGCTGTAGGGTTCGTGTCTAATATGACTGGGGCCTGGACTCCATCCTCAGTAGCCAAAACAAGAAAGACTGATTCTTACCAGCTTTCTTTAACAATACATAATTCAAAACTTGCAATACACATCCTAGATGATACAGTAATAAGCAAGAAGGACAGGGGTACTCTAGAGTAAGGTGTTTTTTTTTTCTTTCAATGTAAGTCTTTTATTGTCCCCCAAATATCACAAATCACTTAAAATCAGAATTATGTTTTTGGAGCTGGGAAACTTAGGTCTTACTCATCAGGCTGCTATACTGTTCCCTTTTCTGACACATAGATGCCATCCAAAAAACTTTTCCTTGTTTTTAACTGTTGTGGCTCGCTGAATGAGAGCTGCTGAATTTGAAACAAGTTCAATGTCATTTCCTTCAAGGATTAACTCATCCTTCTGGGCTTGAGAGACAGAACAAGCAACGCTTGTCCTATCCAAATTCTGCAGATATATTTTTTACCCAAAAAGTTTCAGATTTTGACCAAAGACTCATTCTCCTGAATAACAACGTTGATAGGGAAGTGAGCATACACAGACCTCATCTTGTAGCAGAAGCCCAGTGTAACACCCTTGATCATGTTCTGAACATGACTGTAGATGGTTCGGACAGTGGCCAGTTCCTTTTTGTTACCCCACCATTTGTCAACCAGAAGCCTCTTCTTTTTTCCGAAGAGACTCAGCTCTACACTGATATGATCGAAGTCCCTCCGAAGGGTTCCTTTGGGGCCCTTCACAATGACCGTGCACCCCTTCAGAGTGATGTCCACATTTTCTGAAATGTCAACAGTCTGGTAGCTGAGAACGGTCTTCATTCTCAAAGTATATGGGGTAAAGAGCTAGCCTAAGTTTTTACAGCAAGGAATAATTTCAAAAAACAAAAGCACCGGGCTTAGAGGGCAGCTAGACTTTCCAAGTAGAAAACTACATACAATCCGGTTCATCTCAGTTAGCTAATGGGATTTTCTTTTCTTTTTTTTTCTTAAGTTTTATTTATTATGTATGCAGTATACAGAAGAGGGCACCGAATCTCATTATAGATGGTTGTGAGGCACAATGTGGTTGCTGGGAATTGAACTCAGGACCTCTGGAAGAACAGTCAGCGTTCTTAACCTCTGAGCCATCTCTCCAGCCCCCATAATTTTCTTTAAACAACCCTGTGACATGTGTGGTGATGCAGACCTGTGATGTCACCTCTAGGGCAGGAAGGCTGGAGGCCAGCCTGGAGTACTCAGGCCTCTAGGCCAGTGTGAGCTGCCTGTTTCAAAAAGCCAAAAGCAAGGGCTGCTGACACAGTTCAGTAGTGGAGCACTTGCCTAACATGTGCAAGCCCCCAGGTTTGATCCCCACCCAGGTTTGATCCCCAGCAGTGCAAAAAGCATTAGTAGTATGAGCTTAGTACTGTGACCCCCCTCCCCCAGAGGAGGACAGGCAAACACGAGCACATCTCTCCCTGCAGAGATAAGTCTCTACAGAGAAGTAAAGAGAAGTAGCCTGTGGTTCAACCAAGACTCTAGTAAGACGGTCCAAGAAGAGCTGGTGGCTCTCAAACTTACCCACTAGTTACACTATAATCAAGAGGAGCACTGCAAAAAGTCACCTATGGCTGCTGTTATCAGCAGGAGTGTTGGGCTTCCTACTTGGAGCCCCAGAGGTGAATCAAACACAGAAAGGGAGGAGGAGACTCACAGAGCACTTCGAGCACCGTCTGCTTGGAAATGAAGACACAGCAAAGCATTTACCATTAACATCAGGAACATACTAGATACCATGAACACGCTACATGAAACTTCCCTAAGTTTCCAATTAAAAATAAATTGTCTTATGGTCATAAATACACATTTTTACCAATGTTTCATTTTTTAAAACTTTTTTTAACTAAATTTTTTTCATACACTATATTTTGATCTTGTTTCCCCTCCCCTGCTCCTTCCAGATTCTCTCCATCTCCTTACCCACCCAACTTTTTCTCTCTCTAAAAAACAAACACAAAAACTGCCAAAACTGAACAAAATAAACAAACGAAACAAAAACAACAAGGAATTTATATTATGCTGGATCCTGAGAATAGGGTCTGCCCTGGAGTGTGGCTAATACACCCTGAGACACTTCAGTGAAGAAACCCAATTTTCCCATTGTCTGAAGGTATCAACTGCAAATAGCTTCTTGGCTAGGGTTGGGATTCTGTGCCCATTTCTCTGTTCTGAGACCCCATCTAAACCATTATTTTAATAGTTGCATAATATACCATTATGTATGTGTGTGCATTTTGACAAGGGAGTGGGGAGGGAAAGGGGAAGAGAAGGTTGTGAAGCAGACAGATACCACAGTGCCTATAAAAGATAGTGAGAAATGGTTCTGTAGCCAGGCATAGTGCCTGATGTCTGTAATTCTAACGCTTGGGCTACAAAGTTTCATGCCAACTTGAGGTACCTAGAGAGACCTTGTACATCACAAATCCAGCAGCAAACTGTGGCTTAAGGTCCATCAAGTACTCAGTGTCTTTGCCGTATAATGAATACTGCTCATATTCCTGTCCCACATAAACCAAGGATTGAAATGAAGAGGATTAGGGTTTTTCCAGGTATGGCAGCACATGTGCATAATTCTCACACTCTGGAGCCTAAGGCAGGAGGATTATGGGATTATGGTCAACCTGGGATATACAGTAAAATACAATCTCAAAAAGGATGGGTAGGACTTAATACACAGGCCATTCTACAGCTGCTTCAGAGAATAAATATTAATTATTGTCTGTTCCTTCTACCTCCTGCTGTTCCCTCACCTCCTCCTATTATGACAAGATTTTTGGTTTTGTGTTTGTTTTTGTTTTTAGAGACAGTGTTTTTCTACAGCCCTGACTGTCCTGGAACTCACTCTGTAGACCAGGCTGGCCTTGGACTCCGAGAGATCTGCTTGCCTCTGCCTCCCGAGTGCTTGGATTGAAGGCATACACCACCATCATCCAGCTATGGCAGAATTTTTTGTTCATTATTATTCTAGAAACCAACCAGTACCTAAAGCCCACAGTAGATATCACTGTCATTCCATGAATGAACAAATGGTACGTCAGATGCTCTTCTTCAGCCTATGATGCTAGTGCAATGGCCACACTGTGTTTCACAGCTGCAGATGAGAACATAAATTTGAAGAGTTTTAAAGATAATGCCCAATGTGGCCCTAGTGAAATCGAAGTTTTACTGCTGAGCAAACACTCAAAGCTCTCAAGGCAGAGCTTTGACAGCAATATCATATGGCAACAAAAGGCAACAGACACAGGACCGGGGTATCTGTAACTCCAGGTCTGTCTGCTTACTTAAGGATGACTACCTTTGTGAGCTCATGTAGGAGACAAAGTGGAGAAGGCAAGGCCTCAGCTCAGAGGGCTGTAAAAGACTCCTCACATATGTAGGTAGCATTATCTGGGCCTAAGGACTAATCACACACATTATGGTGGCTGTGTGTTTATCTGCTCTGCTTTGGACAGTTTTACTTGCCTAAGTCAAGACAGAACCAACCACTCTTCCTTCTTATAATATGCCATAAAGTTTGAATTACTTGAATACTGAATATTCATCCATATTCTCTTTTCTATGTACATTGGTTCTTTATTATATATAAGTGACTTATATGTATATTCATCATATGTATAACTGAACCTTGCTTAGTATACAATCTAAGTCAGGAATATATTTTCAAAAAATTTGTTAAGCAGCTCCAAAATTTAAGAACCTGTCCTTTCTCAGGGCCAGGCACGGTGGCGCACACCTTTAATCCCAGCACTTGGGAGGCAGAGGCAGGAAGGTATCTGAGTTCGAGGTCAGCCTGGTTTCAGCCAGGGCTACACGAGAAACTCTGTCTTGAAAAACAAACAACAAAGGAATCTGTCCTTTCTCACTTTTCTGAGAAGTTAACACTATCATCATTACCAACTTTGTTGGCTACCCCTTATATAAAACACACACACACACAGCTCCATCAATCCATCTATCCGGTCTAATTCTGAACCATCTAACTAGTTCTGCGAGAACACAACTTCTCATGTTTATTTTTTCAGTTTTGGCCATGTGCTACAAAACAAAAGTACAGAGTCTATACTGATAACCCCCCAAAGCCTACCAGTAATACAAAAACGTAGGAAAAAAAATACTGTGTATTTAATTTGAATACCAAAAAAGAAGTATTCTGATTTGAATATTCCATCAAGCCTAGTTTACTTTATATAAATATATATCACATGAATCCTAATTGATCTTATAATAAAAATCCAGAGCCAGATATTGGGGCAAATGTTAAGATTTTAGAGAGACAGAAGAGCAAGCCACAGCCACTTCTCACCTTGCCAACTTCTCAGGCCAAAAGGGGAAGATCCTGTCTTACCAATCCTCAGAGTAAATGCAGGAAGTGAAGGCTACTGAAAGGTCAACATGGAAGGAGGACCAAACTCCTGCCTCCTCTCACTTTACATTCCTTTCCCTGCCCAGCCATATTACTTTGGTTCTCAAACTTCAAGTCAAGCATGCTTTCCAAGTACTGGGAGCAAAGGCATGAGATCCCAAGTGCTGGGATTAAAGGTGTGTGTCACCACTGACTGATCTCTAGGGCTAAAGCTGTGACTGTTCTGTCCTCTGGTCTTCAGGCAATCTTTATTTGATACACAATATTATCATCACAAATATAGGACTCACAATTATTCTTTTAAAAATGTATAAAATGTGAAGACTTTATAGTGGCCTGCCAAAATGGATTCCATTTTTCAAGTGAACTAAGTAACAGTTAAATTATGTACTGAGGAATATTTTAAACTCCTGAAAAATTTTAAGTATTATAATTAAGAAGCCTTTCTTTTACAGCATGTCACTCTGCCCAGTGCTAGAGCTGCATCTTACATTATCCCATGTCAAATCCTTGGGGTGGGGGAGCTCAAAGAGCCTGCCTGGGGACTAAATGCTAAGCTCCAGAGTTTGGTGGGTGTAAGTCACAACACTTCACCAGGCTTTGATCACTGTACCTCAAATACACCATCAAAGAGTTGAGAAAGATTCTAACAATATCTTAAAAATCACTCCTTCATTACCTACAAGGAACAAAGTCTCCCCCACACAGTCCATTATGTTCACAGCATGGCTTTGAAAAGCATCCAACTCTCCCCATAAAACTTTTAATACAATAGGCCATAACAGAAAATGAATTGTATAAAACAATAGCTTTGCCAAGCAATTGTTAAAGCCCCTCCTGTTTACCAATAAGAACTCATGACTGGTCTTCTGCTTCCAAGCAGGACAAAGGATCTGGTATCAACTTGCTACACTACCAAAACCAGCTACAAAGTAAGAATATATGAGACAAACATTGTAGGAAATGAGAATTTCTTAAGTAAAAAGTAAAGTACATCAACTGAAAAACTTAGTAAAAGCTAGGAATATAGCTCAGTAGAAGAGCACTTGCATGGTACATGTGAGGCCCTAGCTTCAATTGCCAACAATACAACCAACCAGCCAGCCAGTCAACCAACCAACCAACAAGCCAAAAACCCAAACAACAGCAAAACCTTAGACTTAAAAGGCAGATTCAAAAATGCAAACACAGGGTTAAGAAATATGGATGGAAGTTATAATATCTTTTAAAACAAGTACATAATCAGAACCTCAACTGTTAGCTTTCAGCTTACCATGGGACAAACTGACAAACAATTTAAAGTGCTACAGGCAGGTAGATGCAGGTGATTTCAAGGAAAGCCTGGTCTACACAGTGAGTACAGGCCAGCCAGGACTACACAATGAGACTGTCTCAAAAACAAAATAAAAGACAAAAAACAAAAAAGCCCAAACCTTACATACTAATAGCTAATAGCTCTGCAGTTAAAAATCCTGGCAAGATCTTCTAAATTCTATGTCTAGGGTAGCACAAGGCTAAATCATTATAATTAGATACAAATGTATTAGACCAGATGGTAAGGACTGCCTGAACATTAATTCATAGTTTAAATCTTTCATTGAGTGAATATGAACTATTAAAATTGGAAACAATCTACAGTGATACCATTAGTTCTCTTAGTGCATTAAAAACAAAACAAAAAAACAAAAACAAAAAAGGACAGGGTCTCAGATAGCCTAGGTTGGCCTCAAACCTGCTATAAAGCCAAGGATGACCCTCAACTTCAATCCTTCTGCCTCCACTTCCCAGGTGCTAAGATTACAGCTGTGCACCCCTACACAGTTTGTGCCGAGCTGGGGACTGAACCCAGAGCTTTATGCATGCTACTCAAGTATCTTACCAACTGAGCTAAACCCACAGTCAAAACACAAAAAAAAACTTACAATCTCCAATCACATTGGTAAGACAGGAATATATAGAAAAAGACAGAGAAAGCAATATAAAATTTTATTATGATTAAAATACTACATATGAAAGCCAGGCACACTTTTAATCCCAGCACTTTTGATAAAGAGGCAAGAATTGATCAGATTGTTTTGAGTCCCAGGCCAGCCAGAGCTACACAGTGAGTCCCAGGCCAGCCAGGCCTACACTGTGAGCCCCAGGCCAGCCAGGGCTACACTGTAAGCCCCAGGCTAGCCAGAGATACATTAGGTCTTGGTCACTGACAAGTTCTCCTTGCTGGGGCTGGAACCTTTGACCCCTCTCTCAATTACATATTATTTGAAATATAAGAAAAATGTGTCTTCAGGATTTATGAATAAAATAGTGTGTGCTTGTGCTATTATAATTATTTGGGTATGCAGACAACAAAATTCTTTTCCTTCCGTTCTTACAGGGTAGCTGAGGATGACCCTGACAGGCTGAGTCGACAGGCAGATATCATGTTTTATCTATGCAGTATTGAGAATCAAGCCCAGAGCTGTGTGTCAGGAAAAAAAAAAAAAAAAAAATCGCTCTATCAACCTGAGTTACATCCCTACCCCTAAACCACACAATTCTGGGACTGGAGAGATAAAATACAGTGGTTAAGAGCTCCTCCAGAGGACCGGAGTTTGTTTCCCAGAACCCATGCCAGTGGACTCAGAATGGCACACTGCAGCTCCTGGAAAACAGACAGCTCTTCTGGCCTCTGCAAGCACACACTCACCTGCCATATGCATGCATGCATGCTCTCATACACACATACAATTAAAACATATCTTTTTTCAAAGCTAAATTAAAAATAAAACTGAGCATACATTCAAAAATGAAATGGTAGCCAAGTATGAACTGTCAATGATAGTAACTCAGTAATGGCTTCTCAGCATTTTATATATGTTAAACCATTCATTCCTCAGCTAAAAAGCATCTCTACTTTGTAGATGGAGAAAATGAGACACAGAGGAGCAACTACCATGGGTTACACAGCTTGAAAGAGTGAAACATTTCTGTCTGGTGCCGTAGCCCGGTATATGTACTACAAGTGTAAAGGCTGCAGGGTTTGTTTGAGACAGGGTCTCTATGTAACCCTGGCTGTCCAGGTTCTTGCTATGTAGAAGACCTACCTGCCTTTGCCTCCCAAGTGCTGGGATTAAAGGTGTGCACCAGCATGCCTGACTCTGAAGCACAAATATTAAACTGACCTCTGCATACATATAACTTTTTTCAAAATTGCCAAATAAGTTCTTTCCAAGTTAGTTTCCAATTTTTCTACATATAAGCATCCTAAAAATGCCAGAGAGAACAAATCCTACAAACAAATGATTGAGGAAAATATCATAATTAACTCCACTAACTCCTCACATTAAAATACAGCATCCTTGACTCTAGGCAGAAGAGAAGAATCAGTGGGTAAAGTCTCTCTCTCACACACACCCCTCTCTCTATCTAAATTCAGGTATCTAGTGTCCACATAATGAGGACACACGCACACACCCTCTATCTAAATTCAGGTATCTAATACCCACATAATAAGGCCAGGTGCGGGGCTGGAGAGATGGCTCAGCGGTTAAGAGCACTGTCTGCTCTTCCAGAGGACCAGGGTTCGATTCCCAGCACCCACATGGCAGCTAACAACTGTCTGTAGTTCCAGTTCCAGGCAAATACCAAGGCAAATAAATAAGTAAATAAATAAAGTTTTTTTTAAAAAAAAAAAAAGGCCAGGTGCTGGGGAGGTAGAAGGCAGGAAGATTTCTGAGGCTTGCTGTCCAGGCAGCATAGCCTAATCCATGAACTTCATGTTCAGTAAGAAACTGTGCCTCAAAACTCCAGGTGCAGAACAACTGAGGACAACACCTGGCTGACTTCTGGCTTCTGCACTTGTGCTCAGGCCCAGATGAGCACATGCCCAAATGTAATACACAATCTACAGAGGTCTTGTGCTCAGGCCCAGATGAGCACATGCCCAAATGTAATACACAATCTACAGAGGTCTTGCTTGCTCTGCTGCTTCTTCCTTTCATTTATCATGTCACCATCTTCCTTTTGTCTTTTCTTTTTTATTTTATTTTTAGACAAATTCTCATTATACAACCCTGGCTCACCTGGAACTCATTATATAGATGAGGCTAGTCTTAAATCAAGAGAGCCACTTGCCTCTGCTGCCTAAGTCTTTGCATTATAGGCATCCTCCACCACCTCCATTGGTAACTGCTTGTAATGCAAGTATAAGTAAATGATTCCCCAGCATCCACATAAAATCAAGTGCATCTGTGTGCATTTGCAATCTCATCGCTATGGAGGCAGAATGGAACGCTCAGGACTTGCTAGCCAGACAGTTTAGCCTAATCAGTATGCTCTACGTACAGTAAGGAATTCCATCTCAAAATATAATATGTTGACGTTACTTAACATTAACCTCTAGCTTCCAAACACATGTGCAGAAATGTGTGAGTACATACATATACACAAAATAAGCAAAACTATAATTAGCTAACTGGGCAGTTGTAGCACACACCTTACTCTCAGCACTTGGGAGGCAGAAGCACCTTTACCAGCTGAGCCACCTCACTGTTCCCAGAGACTCCTTATTCAATATAATAGAAACTCTGTGAGTTTGAGGTCAGCCTGGTCGACAAAGCAAGTTCCAGGAGAGCCACGACTGTTACACTGAGGAACCTGCCTTGAAAAAAACAAAAAATTAACTTCAAGGATAAATAAAACTACAATGGGATACTATTTGAACAGCAAAAAAAAAAAGGAAACCACACCACTGGGCAATATCAGATTTCCGACATGAAACTGATATTAGTGATCTTAAATTAAGTAAATAGCCACTTTAGAATACTAATAAATTTAAGGGCAAAGGACTATGTCCTGTCACAATGACCTTCAAATCCTATATTAAATATGAATATTTATTCACTATTAGGCAATATATCAGAGCTAATAAAATAGTAACTTAAAAAGTTAGGACTGGGGGCTGGAGAGATGGCTCAGTGGTTAAGAGCACTGACTGCTCTTCCAGAGGACTGGGGTTCAATTCCCAGCACCCACATGGCAGCTCACAACTGTCTGTAGTTCCAGTTCCAGGCAAATAAATAAATAAATAAGTTAAAAAAAAAAAGTTAGGACTAAAGAGTGATAAAGAACTGGGTTCAGATCTCCAGTGCCCACATAAAATGCAGATGTGGCCACATGTGCGCCTGTAGTGTTGGAGGCAGAGGGGTAGGAGGATTCCTAGGACTTGTTGGCCACCAGTCAGCTCCATTGCAGACCATTTCAAGAGAGTAAGCAACAGAACAGGACATCTGACACCTGACATGGCATGTACACTTGGACACACACATGCATACACTGTATATTCAGGAGCACCCCCACTGCACCCCAAGTCCTCAGATGTTATTAGGATTTCTAATACTCCAGATTTTATAGGAGTTACACTTAACAATGATATATGAAAGTTTTCTCCCACCCACCCATCCTCACCCCTTGGTTTTGCACGACAACATTTCTCTGTGTTACAGCTCTGGCTGTCCTGGAAGTCTATTTGTAGACCAGGCTGGCCTCAAACTCAGAGATCCACCTGCCTCTACCTCCTAAATGCTAGGATTAAAGGTGTGCACCATCATCATCACCACCACCACCACACCATATAAAGATCTTCAAAAGGAGCTTCTCCACATAAGGATAAAATAGCCCCTTTAGTGCTGTTAATGCAAATCAAGTAAACTTCTGAGTCGCTACAAATTATATGTGCAAATGAAAATTAATAAGTGAGTGCTTCATACAGCACTGATCAAGAAAGCACATTAAGTTTTCATGACTAGAAATGGACAGCTTTCTGGACAGGTTCCATCTACCAAAATTAAATGAAGATCAGATTAATTACCTAAACAGGTCTATAACCCTTAAGGAAATTGAAACTGTTATTAAAAACCTCCCCAAAAATAAAAGCCCTGGTCCAGATGGTTTCAGTGCCGAATTCTACCAGACATTCAAAGAAGAATTACTACCGTTACTCCTCAAACTATTTCACACAGCAGAAACTGAAGGAATATTGCCAAATTCCTTTTATGAGGCCACAATCACCCTAATACCCAAGCCACACAAAGACACAACAAAGAAGGAAAATTACAGACCAATTTCCCTCATGAATATTGATGCGAAAATTCTCAACAAAATTTTGGCAAACCGTATACAACAATGCATGAAAGATATCATCCACCATAACCAAGTAGGCTTCATCCCAGAAATGCAGGGCTGGTTTAACATACGAAAAACTGTAAATGTTATCCATCATATAAACAAACTAAAGGAACAAAACCACATGATCATATCCTTAGATGCGGAAAAAGCCTTTGACAAAATCCAACACTCCTTTATGATTAAAGCCCTGGAGAGATCAGGAATAAAGGGAGAATACCTAA
>PVIH01016018.1:0-24069 GCA_004025045.1 Sigmodon hispidus
ATAGCAAGAACCTGGAAACAACCTAGATGTCCCTCAACTGAAGAATGGATTAACAAACTGTGGTACATCTACACAATGGAATACTACTCAGCAGTAAGAAAAAATGATATCCTAAAATTCGCAGGCAAATGGATGGATTTGGAGAATATCCTCCTGAGCGAGGTATCACAATCTCAGAAAGATAAGCAGGGGATGTACTTACTCATTAGTGGTCTCTAAACAAACAAACAAGAAAAAAAGCCAAGCATGCCCAAGCAGCAAGCCACAACCACTGAACAGCTTGGGATCTGAAACACCTTAGACTGACCTTTCGGATCCCACTCCAACTATAGGAACACCTGACTCACTCTTGAGGGAGGGAGGACAAAACTGGATTTGCCAGGAGTGGAGACTGATCCAAGAATTATTGGGTCAGTGGGACCATAGGACTGTCTGCTCCCTGCCCAGGGAGGGGATGGGGAGTTGTGGAGAAGAAAAAATGACCTGATGTGGTGGGAGGGGGAAGGGACCTTGAATAAGGATATACAGGGATGGGAAAAAAAATTCAGAGGGAAAGCTGAACACAAAGTAATATATGTGTAGCAATCTTATTTGTATTATCACCCTTGATAAGTCATGCTTATGATTTATCTTCTTTATAGTTATTGCTAACTTCTCAGCATTTTAAATTCATTTTACTGTTTTTCTTGATAAATACAAAATAAAAAAAATAAAATAACTAAAAGAGCATGGCTGCCAAACTAGAATACTATACGTTGCAAAATTATCAATCACCATAGATGGAGTAAACAAGATATTTCATTACAAAGTCAGACTGAAACAATATCTACCAATCCAGTGCTACAGAGAGTATTAGAGGGAAAACTCCAACCTAAGGACCCCAGATACACCCATGAAACCACAAACAATCGATAATTCCACAGAAGAATACTCCAGAGAAAGGAAATACAAACAAGTTACCACCAAAAATGGCAGGAAGATTTTCACCAACCCTAGAAGTGATAGAGGACTGATCTCTAAGATATATAAAGAGCTCAAGAATCTAGAGCCTAAAACCCTGAATACCCCAATCAAAAAATGGAGTACAGATCTAAAAGGGAATTCTCAGCAGAGGAACTACGAATGGCTGAAAGGCACCTGAAAAAGTGCTCTTCATCTTTAGCCATCAGAGAAATGCAAATCAAAACAACTTTGAGATACCACCTAACACCTGTTAGATTTGCTAAGATAAAAGGCACAGATGACAGCCTATGTTGGAGAGGATGCGGAGCAAGGAGAACACTCCTCCATTGTTGATGGGAGTGTAAACTTGTTCAGCCACTTTGGAACGCAGTATGGCAGTTTCTCAGAAAATTGAGAATCAATCTCCCCAAGGACCCAGCAATACCACTTCTGGGTGTATACCCTAATGATGCACAGTCATACTCCAAAGGCATTAGCTCAACTATGTTCATAGAAGCATTATTTGTAATAGTAAGAACCTGGAAACAACCTAGATGTCCCTCAACTGAAGAATGGATTAACAAACTGTGGTACATCTACACAATGGAATGCTACTCAGCAGTAAGAAAAAATGATATCCTAAAATATGCAGGCAAATGGATGGACTTGGAGAATATCCTCCTGAGCAAGGTATCACAAACTCAGAAAGATAAACAGAGGATGTACTCACTCATTAGTGGTCTCTCAACAAACAAATAAGAAAAAAGCAAAGCATGCCCAAGCTGCAAACCACAACCCTGAACAGCTTGGGATCAGAAACATCCTGAACTGACTCTTAGGATCCCACTCCCCCTAGAGGAACACCTAACTCACTCTTGAGGGAGGGGGGACAAAACTGGATTTGCCAGCATTGGAGACTGAACTAAGCAATATTGGGGCAGTGGGACCATGGGACTGTCTGCTGCCTGCCCAGGAAGGGGATGGGGAGGTGTGGAGAAGAAAGAATGACCTGATGTGGCGGGAGGGGGAAGAGACCTTGAATAAGGATATACAGGGATAAAAAGCGTGACTTCTTTGTTAATAATAATAATAATAATAATAATAATAATAATAATTAAAATCTATAGAAAAATAATACTTTAGAAGAAGAACCTGGTCTTTAAAGTAAATGTATTCAGTCTTTAAAGTAAATGTTTTACGCAAATCTGTTCATGCTATCATTATGTTTATTTCTTAACCACACACTAAGAGATGATATAAGTACTCTTATGGATTCTTACTGGCCCAATGTGTGAGGATAAATAGCCTCAAGCCATAGATAGAAGTTTGAGGTTTTATGATGTAATGATAACAAAGGATAGAGAAAAGTTTACTTCAAGAAAATTCATGTAACCTTAGCCCCAGGGAGAGTTCTGTGGCATTCTTTAATATGATTCTGAGTATATTATAAGTAACCTATATTTTAAATATATAATTCTTAATAACCATTATTATTTAGGATGATTTAATATAGCAAAAGAAAATTAAAACACAGCTCTATTTATCTATTAGTGTATAACAGTAAAACACAAATGTGTTTTAGGGAATCCAAAACATTGTATTCCTCAATACTGTGTTGGTGTTATACACTGAAGTACATCCATGCATGTTTCCACAATTCAGTTTTTAAAGACCAGTAAATGTAATGGTGAGTACCCTAAAAGCTTCTCGAAGACCTCCATTATCAGCAATATTTTCTCCCAGGGTCCTCTTCCCCTTCACCTAAGAGAAAATAAAAAAGAAAGTATTCCACAGTTAACTAGCATTCAGCAAAAAGCATGTAAATATTATGGGATGAAAATGTCATATTTTAAAGGGAGAATTACATTTTTAGAAGCAGATATGTTGTGTTATGAGATGACAAACTAGCCCCAGCAAGGGGCTTCTGAAAGTAGATATTTCTATCTCATTAATCTCTACATTACTTTCTCACCCATCTCTGTATTCTCACCAATTGAGCCAGATCCAATAAAATGGTAACAATTTTCTCAGTGGTTCTGGTTTAATGGGAAAAATAGAAATGTCAATATCCAGATGACTTTCTCTGATTAACTCGTATAATTTGATTCTTTTTGTTATTGTCCCTATGTCTCTAAAAATTTGCCATCCACATGGGAACAAGATTTCAGCACCAACCATTATCATTCTAACTTCAGCTATTTCTATGAAACATTAAAATGAAAGTTGTTCTCTTGGGGAACAAAAAATCAAATAGAAATGGTACAGACTACAAGGTCAAGATTTGAAATATGTATGACACCCAGCCAAGCATGGGGAAACATTCTTCTCAACTGTTTCTTAAAACCATAAATAAGCTAGGATAGAAAGTCTCAGTTTATACACCCCACAAACGAAGCTAAGGCTAGCGTGCCATTTGCTTTTGTATAGTCTGGATTTTACATTTGTCAGTGATTTAAGGAAAATCAAAGAATCATATCTTGTGCATATAGTAATTATATAAAACTCAAACAATCAATGTCTATAAATCAATTTTTATTGGATCACAACAAAGTCTACTAACAGACACAGTCTGTTTGCCTTCTTGCTATAAGGACAGTTTAGTAGTTACTATCTAGTTCACCAGCCCCTGTATAGTAGCAAAATCATGAGTTATTAAAAATATCTATATCACAATCCCAGGGCCATCAGGACTAAATTATCCTCCAATGACAAAAGTCACTTTTAAGATGTGACTAAGTCAAGGAGAAAGGAGAGAGAGAGAGAGAGAGAGAGAGAGAGAGAGAGAGAGAGAGAGAGAGAGAGAGAGAGAGAGAGAGAGTGTTATCCTGGTTTGTTCAGATAAGCTCAATGTTATTATAAAAGAAAAAGGAAGAGGCCAAAGTAGCATACTGGCCACTGTTGGCTTTGAGGTAGGAAGGAATCATGAGCCACAAAATGTAAATAGCCTCAAAAACTTTGAAAATGCAGGGGACAGACTCTTCCCTGGTACCCTCTACAAAGGAAGACACGTTTCTTTTTAGTCATTGAGAATTGTGTCACATTTCTGACATATAGAATCTTATGAGGATAAACTTGTACTTCTTTAAGCAACTAAGTTCATAGCAATTTGTTCCATCAGCAACAGGAAACTAATATACAACTCCCAAGCCATGGATCTTACGAGCAACTTACTTTTAAGTTAGCCAAACTACTGATGTATCAAGTGATGCTAACAAATAAAAATACTATCACCCAGAACCCTTACCATCCCTTCCTTTATTTTCCTGAAGTTCACATTCTGACTCTGCTTTTTTCTACACTCCAATGAAGTAAAAACTATTAACACTTTTGTTTAACAAACAAACATCTGAATCTCAGAGCAGTTCATGGTTATAATTTTTTATTTTTTGAAACTAACCTTTCCTCCTTCCAGCCCTTCCCATGCACCCTCCCCCATTTGCTCTCTCTCTCAAATTCATAGCCTCTGTTTCTCTAACTGCTATTATAACCTGCTAGTTCATAGAAAGTTACTTGTATAAATATAAAGGCCATCCAGTGGTTCTCCTTTATTACCAAGACTCTGCAGCCATTCTTGTGACTACGAACCTTAGCCTATGGGAGTACTACAGCCCATCTTCCAATGACTGATAGATGTAGCAGTAGAGCTGTCCAACCCCTTGCTTCTGAGCTGAACAACTTCTGGAATGCTATTCATTTTCTGGAACACTATTTAGTATCAAAAGTAAGGCTCAGCTTCCTTCAGAGCCAATAGCTGGTTTCACAATGAACTACTTTCTCAATGACTTGCTTACCTAAGGAACCCCTTCTTGGGTTTTGGCAATAATGAAGTTGCTCTAAGATGGAATGATTAAGAGAAAATGTTCACATTTGTCAGGGCTTCAAACCCAAATAGACCTCTTTCTCTGGAGCTTTTGTTGTATCGCACATATCTTCTCAAGTCTCATTTTTTTCCTTATGTATGTTTATATACACTCATAATTAAATCTATCTCTTTTTTTCCACTCTGAACTTTACATCTAAATTATAGCTTCTGAAGTAGCCCCATGCCTCTTAACTCCTCATACTCTGAACCATCACAGTGAATCACATGAGACAAGGTTTGACCTCTCCAGAAACACTACCTGTGTCTGACAACATGCATCTATGGTGAGTCACCTAAGTCACTAGTCACAGCAAAGAATGATTCAGGCACAGAGGGACTGACTCTTACAAATAAAATCTAGAAAATAAAACAAGACCACCCACAAAGGATAGACACACACACATACATATACACAGCCTTTCTATGGGAATGAGGCTGACACTGCTTCCTGATGGTTGGATGGATTTTTACTGAGACAGATATGCTCTTATGATCATTGTCCTAGTGGCAAAGATATGTGTTTTCAAAATTACATCTCAGTATCTGACACTTTGAGCAAACAAAATAAATGCTGAAGAACACTTGAATATATTCATATATATGAATAAACTTAGAAGATGATGAGAACATGCTGTGAACATATGTTTCAAACTCTAACCTAGACTCTACAGAAAGTGAACTCTCATAAAATTCCACAGAAAAATAAATTTTACCATTTATGAAGATTTAAATGTAAAATATCAGAACAATTAAAAAACTTTCCTGGGAAAAATGAGAGTCCCTTGTGATGATTTGAATGTGCTAAGATATTTGAATAGTTGGTCTTCAGTTGATGGACCTGTTTGGGAAGGATTGGGAGGTGTGACCTTGTTGTAGGAGGTATGTCATCATTGGCATTGATCTTTGAGGTTTCAAAAGCCCATTAAGTTAGTGTGAATATCTCTGTCTCTGTGTCTCTGTCTCTGTGTCTGTCTCTCTCTCTCTCTCTCCCTCTCTCCCTCTCTCTCTCTCTCTGATTTGTGGTTGTTGTCTCAACATGTAGGCTCTCAAGTACTGCTCTAGCACCATCCCTATCTACCTGCTGACATGCTCCCCATCAGGATGGTCATGGGCTCTAATACTCTGAAACTGCAAGGCCCAAATTAATGCTTTCATTTGTAAATTGCCTTGGTTGTAGTCTCTTATTCCAGCAAGAGAAAGGTAGCTAAGACAGCTTACTATATAGTCTCAGTGGAGGAGACATCGTCCTAGGACAAAACAGAAAGATAAAAGGGGATTTTAAGAGAGATTTGGTATCTTGGAATTTTACAAATGGTTTGATTTTGTGTATCAAAAGATACTACAGGGAAAAAATCTTAAGGGATAAATAACACACTTGAGGAAAATAAATATAAAGTGAATAACAGAAGTTTAGCATCCCTGCTATTTAAAAGGCTCTCATAAATTGACAAGAAAAGTAACATTTTATGTATATATTCTTTAATTTATCACTTGTAGAAATATAAAATTTTATTCTGGTGAAAATAGGAATGTATTCTACAGAGAAAAATAATATATACACAATAAGGTATTTACTGCATTGGGATTTCTAACTGAAAATTGTACTCCTGGGTAAGAGGTTAGTTGACTAACTTATGGTATATTCATACCAGGAATTATTAAGCCATCACCAAAAGCAATTAACTACACTGTATGTGTCTTTACCTGAATGCAGGAGAAAAGTGTATCAGTGTTACTAGTGCTAACTTTAGGCAGGGAAGATAAGAGAAAGTGATGAAGATAAAGGCAAAAAGAAAAGGAACAAAACCTCACATTTCCAAAGCATTTATACAATTGCATTTTTCTTCATGGAAACCTATATACATACATATGACATAAAATAAAATTTCAAAAGTACATTTCTTTTGTTCAAACTTCTATAACTAAAAAAATTCAATGTAATTTTCAGACCCTTTGGTTCAAAATAATGAGACATTATCTCAGTTAATTCAACCTAATAATGGTTCAGATGGATTTTTTTCGCAATATGAAATGTATGAGATTTTTAAAAATATTATTATTTATCTGTGCTAGGGGATTTGTGATGTCACTTATGTGTAAGCTTACAATTCTCCAAATTTAACATCTGATAGAACAACCTGAGTGCTTGCAACAGATTCCCAGAGTACCAGACTCCACCCTTAGAGAGTCAATAGGTCTGGGTAGGAGTCAAATTTTGCATTTCTAACAAGTTCCCAGGGAACACAGATGTTGTGGATCCCAGAAGCATGCTTGGAGAACCAATGGTCTAAAGCAAGCTAATCTCTAAATGGGGAAAATGGTCCACAAGGTGCCCCCCACTACCAACTGCAGCTCTACTCACATTTAAGCCAGCTTTCTTCCAATAATAGTTGCTATACTGGTTAATCATGCACTTTGTTTTCTCTTTAAACTTTTCTTCTGAGTCCACAGACCACCAAGGATCAAGGTTTCCATTTTTATCATATTTTCTACCTAGCAAAAAGGAAAATTCCAAGAGATTTGCATTAGTTTATAGATGCTGAAATTGTCATCTTTCCTTTCTTTTATCTCAACATACTTTACAAACCAGCCCTGACAGTACAGGACGCTGTCCCTGAGATCAGCTCCCATGGCATCTCCAATGTCATGAATTAATTTTAGAAAGCAGGAAAAGGAGGCACATATTTGAGGGAGTTCTTTCCTTGAAATGAACAAAGGGCATTTTCAAAATGAGATTCATCAATTTAACACGTGCACCAGTCTTATCCAATCTTGGATTCCTTGTTTTCATCTCCTCTGACCTGAAACATTCTCTGGCAAGAAAATTAGTTTCTTTCATTCAAAAAGCAGAGGGAAATGGAGTAGCACTCCCAGTGAAATTCCAAACAATCCATAGGAACAGTGAGTCATCCAAACCATAGGACCACAGAACCTGACTCAGCCCTAAAGCAACCTGCTTCCTCTAAGTTGCCAGAAGCAAAGAGACACATAAACCCTCTGCTATGAATCATTTCACAGTCATCAGTGTGGATAGAAGACCCATCTGTCCTGCTGGATGAGGAATGTTGCTCTAAAAAGAGAACTTGGAACTGGAATGGAAATATCCAGAATGTAACTGGGGGAGGGGAAGGATTAGATTTTATTGCTGCATGGTCTCTCATTCTTCATCTTCCCTACACCCTTCAACAATGATTTGAGTGTAACTCTTCTATTTTCAAGGTTATTCCTAGAATCAAAGGTATGGTTTTAATTTAAATACACAGAAAGCCCCCTACACAAGAGTCTCCAAAGATAGAAATTGTAAGAAAGGGCTTACATGAAAGGCCCCTAAGCAAAAGCATTCACTAGATCAACTCAATGCTCACTGTCCTCTACCCACTAACACATCAGTCATCAGTTACTGGGCATATAAGTATATGTGCAATACATTGTGCTACATAATGTTTACAGGATGAAATTGTCATTATTAGATTCTATCCTGTTGGAGAGACTCAGAAGAAAGGTCCAGGACCAAGGAGTTTCTTAGTTAAGAATCTTCTCTTAGATAAACTAAATACCCAGTGGCAAAAAGGATACTGGAATGATTACAAGGCAGCTACATTTTAACAGGGATGGGGAGACCAGAGGATCAGCACATGGAAAGACAAAGAAGGCATTAAGAAAGGGCTAGTGAGATGTAAGAAGAATTATCCAGAAGAAAGAGAAGCCAATTTCTCTCTTATCCCAGAACATTCATCCAGGAAAGGATGTTGCAGACAATACAGGCACCATAGAAATAGCCTCCTGTCTAAGTAACACTGCATTGTTTCTGATAGGTTCTTAATCTTAAGGCTGTCTACAAATCATTGTGTTGGTCTGGATACTATTTCTGGGTAAAGGAGGGAGGAAGGGAAAAAGGAAGTGAGTGAGAGAGACTGTCCAACAATACTCTGTAAGTAAAAGAACAAAATAATAATTTAAAATAACAACTCTTGGCACAGTAAGATGGCTCAGTGGGTAAAGTCACTTACTACCAAGCCAGATGACTTAATTTTAATACTCTGTACACACATGGGAAAGAAAGAAGCAATCCTGCAAGTTGTTCCTTGATCTACACACACACACACACACACACACACACACACACACATACGCACACATACACACATAAATAAAAACTTAAAAATGATGACTCTCAAAGGAGATATTTTTAGTTGTTTGTCATTATCTTGCCTTTTCCTTTTGTTTAAATACCATCAGAATACAAAGCACATTTGTATGTTATTAATTTTGAATATATGCAGACATAAAGAAAAAATAGAAAAAAAAAGCACTTGAAATTATACAAAGCAATCAGGCAGATGAGTTTCCAAGGCTAACTTCTTAATTAAGCAGCACATATAATCATCTCAGGGGCAGAGCTCACACCTCCAGGGAAAACAACATAGGATGGTAAAGGGAAAAAAATGACAAAGGAAAGAAGCTACAGAACAATTCCTACCACCACTGTAGCAGCCTCAGAAATCCTGTTCCAAATGCAAAGGTGATTTTATGGAAATGGCAAAGTCTCTTTTTTTTTTTTCATTTTACCCTGATCACCAACTGGAATGGTTTATTTATTTCAAGCTATCACAGCAGAACATGAGAAAAGTTTTCAATTAGCACTCATATTGCTTGGGTTAATCTTCAATCTATGATGATGCTACTATGAAAAGACAATAACAATTAAAATCATCCAATCAACATTATTATAAAAGAAGCAGCTTCTAAAATGAACTAGTACTTACCATTATTATCAAACCCATGTGTAAATTCATGGCCAACAATTACTCCTATAGCACCATAACTCAGGGATCTATGTCATAAACAGATAATTTGGAAAAAAATTACAGACATGAATCTGAGAACATAACCCTTTAATTTTTTTAGTGAAAAGCCAAAATAATAAAGTTTTCTAGTAACAATTATAAGTATGTAACAATCATACCTATCAAAATATAAAACAATTTCTTTAAACATACCCTTCTAATAAAAACAAAGCATTATAAATTCTAACATTGTCTCTATGACCTTGTATAGGCCTTAGTGTGAAATGAGGAATTTGAAAGATAAAATTTCTAAAGTCCTTTCCAGCCTTAATATATCTGTGGTCCTATATATGTTGCAGTGATTTTTTGTGTTTATGAACACCTAAAACAGGACTTGTATATGGTAAACATACTATTTTTTATCTGAAAATTTGCTGCAAAGTCACTATAATCATAGAAGGCAAATTGTTTTCTAAATGTAGTCATAAAAAAATTGAATAGAGTGAAGATTAAAAGGGACCATTCTTTTTGAAAGTTAGTCACGTTTCTCGGTTTCTGTGGCAGACAAGCTGACAGCTGAATAGCAAAGACTGTGAAGCCTTAATCAGATTTGAGGAAAGTGTTATATTATTTCTCTTCACCTCCCAAGAAGCGTGTGGTAGATTATCTATAAGGATGGTCACCACTAACCCTTAAATACAAATGTCCCCTCTCCTCCTCCCAAGATGTGATCTATTTCCTTGCCCTTGAATCTGAAGTGGCCTCAAGAGTTGTGACTAATGTAATACATTGTAAGGGGATGAGAAAGGCTTCTGGAACCAGACTAAGACACCGTGAAGTTTCCACCTGCAGCCTTTCCATAAGTTAGCAATAATGTAAAGAATTTGACTGCCTGGTTGAAGGGAAAGGGGCCTGGTAAAGCAATGGAGAAACTCCAAAACCTAGGGAACTCTGAAGGAAAAGAGAAAGGCACTTCCGGGTCCCAATCATTAGAAGAGCAGGGGGGAGGGTAGGCATTCTAAATAGTCCAGCCCAGTTGAGCAGCCCCAGAACAAAACTGTGAGCCAGGAAATGGTTGTTTGGTGGTGCTTTATTATACAGCATAGATAACTGAAGCAAAGCACAAATCAATGAGCTTTCTAGGTACATATGTTTAGAATTTTCTCTCTAGCATAATCTCCATGAAGACCAAGTCTTCCTCTTACTCATTTACCACTATATTCCATGTTCCTACAACAACAATAAGAAAACTACCAGATATTTAATTCATGATTAATTATTTTGATGTCATGTAAGGACATGTGGTACATGGAAATTATTTAAGTCAGTTAATCTATAAGTAAGAATTATAGACAATTTAGACTCTATAAAATTAAAGATTTGTAATATTTTATTACAAATATTTTATGCTAAAAATATTTCATAGTCAGTTCCTGACATACAACATCAAAGTCGTCAAGCAAACACATAGGTCCAAAGCTGGAAAGAACAGAATTTTTTGAAGCAACATGTTATTACAGGACGTAATGATCCTTAACATGCTAATTGTTTGTCTCAACTGTACCCAAGGAAGTGCTGTAAGATTTAATTTTTCCCCTTGGTGGCAATTCTTTCCTTTGTTATTTCTTTCCTGCAAGGTAATTTGCATTTGAAAAAAATGTTTCCTACTGTTTTTCCATCATTGCAAACCTTCATTAAAGAAGTAAGAGTAAAATTACGTACTTCAATCATAGAACTATCATAGCCTATGTGGGACAAACTTGTAATTTCACAGGGTGCTAATTTTTGACTGCAACATTTCAGTTTTCCAGATGCTCAGTCCTCCACACCCCTTAGTCAATGCTATTGACTGGATAAATTTAAGGGATGGACAATGGAAATACATAGAATGTACTCTGCAATAAATATCCCTTAAGAAAAACTGCTCCAAAACATTTCTTATTTGCAAGAATAACAAGGAATTCAGAAAATGATTAAATCATTGTAAGTCTCAATTCCCAGTTACAGAAACACAATCCCTTGGACAAGAGACAAAGAAAAGGTAATTTGTATGGCCAAAACTTATAATGGATAATATTCTATAATATCAAATTAATGCCTTCTATTTTTTAATATAAATTGTTTAAATTAGCATGCCATAAAAAAATCAACTCATGTGCCTCATAGACTACAATTGACTAGGCAGCAATTGGAAGACTTCCTGCCTTAAAAATAGAGCTCTCTGGTTAGGCAGTGGCGATAAATGTGACATATTGATCTCTAAGTTCAAGGCCAGCCTGGTCTACATAGTGAGTTCCAGGACAGCCAGGACTATACAGAGAGACTCTGTCTCAAAAAACAAACAAAAGGTGTTACTTTACTACCTATTCAGTTTTTCTCATTATCTGAGGACTTTAACATATGCATGAGATTTACTATAAATTATTAACCAATTATATTGCTGTCTTTACTCACCATGACATGGTGACTATGGGTTATCCCTATTCCTGTATATGAAAGTCATTAAAAGCTCTGAGATGAAAGTTGTAGTTGGATTATGGTACATTGTAAATATTTGTCCCTTCTACTGGTTTAATAAAAAGCTTATTAGCCAGAGGGGGAAAGTGTGGGCAGGGCTACCAGACTATGAAAACTCTGGGAACATCTCAGAGCAGAGCAGAGACACCACAGAGATGCCAGGAGACACAGAGGAAACAAATTAAAGGCTGCTGAGAAAAGGTACCGAGCTAAGTACCTTTTCATTGTAAGTCTCAATTCCTGAACAAGATAAGAATCATGGAATGAGTTAAGATGAAGGAGTTAGCAAACTATATTCCTGGGCTCTAGGCTGATCAACATAAAGATAATATAAGCATCTGTGTGACTCTGTGGGACTGTAGGACTACAAGACTGCCTGTCAGTGGGTCAAAACCTCAGAACAAGTCCTGAAAGTCCAGATCAGAATCTTCATACTACAGAAAGTAGTTGTAAAATATTGTACAATGTCCTACCAGCTACTTGGGAGTAAAAGAGAATAAGATAAAAAGTTAGAGGCTAGCCTGGATAATAAAGTAACACTGTATCTCAAAAACATTTGACAATTCTGCCAGTACATTTGAGAGACTGATAAGAAAGAATGTGAAACCAGACTGAGCTGTATGTTGAGGCTGTTTCAAAAAACCCAAACCAACCAAGCAAACACTAAAATATTCAAAAAGTAGTAAGACAGCTGCTCGCATCTTTCCAATAACTAGGAGTATACTTCTCTAGTGTGAACTATTACCTCTTAGCATAGTTTCAAATAAAAAAATTCTTGTACATGTTTATCTAGTTTCTTAGCTGTGCTTTCAACCTGTTGGTCCATTATAGTCACTAGCTTAACACACGCTAATATCCCTAAACACAAAAAAGCACTCTGCTATTTAATTTTCCTTCCAAAAGACAAAATACTGAATGCCTGTGATCCCATAATTTCAGGGAAAGGCAAGAAGATCACAAGTTCAAGGCCAGCCATACTTGCCTAGAAACTTCTAGACCAGCAACTTTGAGGCCTCAAAAAATTACAAAGGCCTCAAAAAATTACAAACCCCAGCTCCAACTATTGCCAAGTTCTTTCAAGTTCTTTTTTTCTATTTAGTTTATTTTATCTAATGAGTGTTTTAACTACATCCAGACAGATACTCTGGAAGAGCAACCCGTGCTCTTAACAACTAAGCCATGTTTTGAGCTCTCTTCCAAATTCTTATTTTTCAGTTATAAACTAGAGAACAGTATTTCCCGAAAACAGAAAGCAGAGTTATCTAGCCTTGGGGTTAAAGATATCCAAATAAATTTCCTATAGAACTTGAGAAATAAAGATGAGAGGGAAGAAAGTATGACAATAATTTCATGGAACAATTTTGGATGGTGTTGTTTAAGGTCATTTACATTACTGATTCTAGCCTTTGAAAATGATTTGGCTTGTTTCTGGTCTCACAACTAGTTCCAACACTCACAGGAAGGCTGCAATGAGCAGCCTAAGCAAAAAGATACCTATTCTTCTGATTCTGGTAGTTCTCCATTAATTAAGAGAAAATAGATGGGAAGCCAGTTTACTGAACTGTAATTTCACCATTTCTATATTCCCAGCACAAAGTAGGCAAATGATGCTTGACAGGTATTCATTGAAGTGACATATTAATCAAAAATGGGTGGCTTACTCAGATTTTCACTATGGCTCAATCTGAGATCGTACTAGAAGACACTAACAAGAAGTCTTAAGTTCCTGATTTGTATGATTCTGTAAAAGGCCTTTGCTCATGGACCAAACAAATAAATCACTGAATCAGTGACTTCCAAACAAAACCAGATTATTTCCAAGTCTTCAGTTATAGTTATATAACAATAGAAAACCCAGTTAAATTATCTATAATAAGCAGAATCAAAGAATGCCAGGATTTTTTTTCAGTTAAAAAAGACCTTAGAGAATTACTTAAACTTGTAATTTTATGAATTTAGTGTAAACATTTCTAATCATGGAAAAAAACAGAATCCACATGCCCAAATACTGAAAAAAAAGCTATTCAGTTGAAGATCAGAGGTTACTAATGAATTTGATTAGATACAAACCTAATATTTTGCATTTTCACTAACAATAGTACTTCCCTGCAGTAAACTCTATTGATGCCTGACTATGCTCCCTCAGTATACAGCACATCTCAATGCACTCATTGCTTCTACATGACAACTTAAAACTAGTTGCCTAAGGAATTTCTCCAGTCACCCAAGATTCCCTCACATAGGGTGAGCACTGCCAGGGAATCCCCATGGTTGTACCTCTAAACCACTGATGGAATGTGTCCTAGAGGACACAAATAACCCAGCCCCCTATTTAGAAGCATGTTTTGTAGTTTTCCAAAAACTGATTTCCAATTTCCCATTATGGTGTGCATGTTAGCTTTGTAACACACATGTAGCAAGCAGAATAATAGCTTCCCTAATGTGCTCTGATACAAATTCCTAGAACTTGTGAATGTGTTATGTTATATGACAAAGAGAAATTAAAGTTGCAGATAGAATTAAGGCAGCTAACCAGATGACTTTAAAACCCTGAATTATCTGGCTAGGCCCAAAGTAACCTCAAGTATCTTTAGAAATACAAGAGGCAAAAATAATGTCAAAGGAAAAGCTACTTTTCCATTTTTAAGATGACGAAGGAAGACAATGGACAAAAGAATATGGAATGTGGGGCCCCTCTAAAAGTTAGAAAAGATAAGGAAATATCTATTCTTTAGAACTTCCAGGGAGTGGAGGGATGTACCTTGGGTTTAGACTTGTGAAAGATGGCTTGTATTACACAAAGATATGCTTCTGTGCTTGTATAATTTTAGTGGTAATTCACTTTCCCAGCCATAAAAGACTCATGGAACACATCAATTTCCTTCCCTCTCTGTAACACCTCATCTTCTGCTGAGGTTTCCTGGCACCACATTCCAAAAGAACTATTTACCCCCTTATGACAAGGGCAGCTTCTGAGGAAGCCCAATCAAAACACAACCATTATATTTCTCTGATTTCTATATGTATGAGATTTTTATGCCATTTGGCCTATATAATCATAAAGTTCTCACGCATCAAAATGCAAAAACAAGTGACTCAATTCCTAAAATCTAGACTAAATTTTTCACCCATTTAGAGACCACAACCACATAAAGGGATATAAGAAAGTAATAATATTGCTGACAATGAATATTATGAGATATTCCACTACATAAAGAATGAATTACATGCATCTACAATCTGTTTGTAAAAAGCTGTCCATTTTGACCTCTGGTTCAGCTATGCTGTGCTGGGAGCCACAGAAATATGAAGTAGGAACTCAGTTGGCACCAACAAGGCTGACCCATCACAGCCAAGTGCCCTGGTGGAGGTAAAGTCAAAATCTCAAGGAGTTTTGGTGTTAATTGCCTTTGAATGTGTTAGCTATTTCCTGCAGAGGACTTCCTATGTGTGATTATAGCTTTCCCATTTGTTATTTCCTTGGAATTTATTTCTCAGGAACTTTAAGCAGTGTGATTGATCATTTATTGGGCACGATTTCCCCCATACATTTAGGGACAGATGGATAACCTCTCCTAACTGTGTGTGAAAACAGTCACATAGACAAGATCTCTTTTCTCACAAATCAGGTCTTTGTTCCTCTGCCCAAAGTAGACTCAATGCCTGCCCTCCCTGCAATTATCTTTACTAGTAAACATCTGGACAGAGTCAGCCCTCAGACAAAGTAATCCATTTGAAACATTTCTCAGATATCCAAGGACAGCTGCCGATTGATACACACTGGTATATCCTAAGCTCATTGCCCCTACAGATAAGAGAACTATTCAGAGCTAACATAACTAATCTTAGACCTTTAACTTCCTGTACTTGCACCTCAATTCATTAACACAGGATCCTAACTTAAAGGTTTATTGTTTGTGATATAAGAAAAAAGATAATGTACCAACTCCTATTTCAAATTAAGCCTTAACAGTAAAAGATTCCATCCTAGGGAAATTGCTACAGCAGAAAAAAAAGCTACAGGCTTCTCTCCATTGTTTACTGAGGTCACTTAGCAACTGAGTACACTTGCCCCTCCTCTCAGAAAAGCTGCTGCTGCTGCTACAGAGCTTATAGAAGCAGCATAGGACTTTACTCTTTGTTCATGGTTTTTTGTTGATGAATAAACCTTTAACCTTATACCTAAGAACATTTAGGACTGTAGTTAGAGCACATGATTTTCCCTTTTTAGATTGCCTTGTTGCTATAATCTTTAGTTGACCCTCACCATAACCTTGACTAGCTACTCCCATTTTTGTGTCATAATCCAAAGTTGACAGTTACTGCCTGTGTGTCTTCATGACCCTGAACAATTCAAGTCCTGAATTGCCTTGTCACAGAATTATTGCTTGCATGAGTATATAAGCCCATGCTTTCACTGTTGTAGTCATTGTTGTGCCAATAAAGATGAAATAAGGAAAGAAAAGAAATTGCTGTGAGATTGATTATATCCTATAGATTTTCACACCAGTAGGTTGTGTATCTCTTGAACCCTGAGGGAAAACCTTGTTGGGGCTGGTCCAAAAAGGTTTTCGTTAAGGCTGGTTATATTTCTAATAACATATTTGATTACCTCAATTCTTCAGAAACTTCAGTATTTTCTGTTCTAAATTCCTCATTAGACATTCAGAGCCCACAAATATTAAACTAAAATGTCTTTTATGTGACTTCTCTTTATATACTTCTTGACCAGCCAAGTTACCCTCTGTCATTCTGTAAAGCACCTTTCTTTCCTTTTTCAGTTTCTTCATTCAGATTTTAGCCCATGCCTTCTATCCAAATGATCTTTCAAGTAATTAAATGAATGAAAAATAAAATCCTGTGTACAAAATTGACTTCCTCATCTAGTCAAATACTTTAGTAACAACAATCAGAAAACAAGTACCTAATGAAAACTAATAAAACCTCCAGTGCCTTCTTTCTGATGAATAACCATTGGGTTAGAATTGACTGTTTAAGAGATTGCCATGAGTCTCAGAAAAAAATTGAACTTTTGGACTTTTAAATAATGCTGAGACTATGATAGACTATGGGGACTTTTGGAGTTGAACTAAATGCATTTTACATTATGATACAGCGACAAACCTATGAAAGCCACAGAGTGGAATATGGTAGTTTGAATGAAAATGGCCCCTAAAAGGAATAGTACCATTAGGAGATGTGGCTTTATTAGAGTAGGTGTGGCTTTGGTAAAGGATATGTGTCACTGGGGAATGAATCTGAGGTTTTAGAAACTCAAACCAGGTCCAGTATCTCTCTTTCTTCTGCCTGCTGATCAGGATGTAGAACTCTAAGCTACCTCTCCAGAAGGATATCAGTCCCAGTGCCACTATGCTTACTGCCATGACAATAATGGACTAAACTTCTGAACTGCAAGCCAGACTCAATTAAATGGATTTTTTAATAAAAGGTGCCATGTCATGATGTCTATTCATAGCATTTAGAACTTTAAAACAGACTATATTTTTTGTCATTGGTCAAAATGACAATTTTTTCTTTGCTAACTTGTTGAGGATTGTTTGCTTTTCTAATTTACTCACCGAGGGTATTCTGTTCCCCAAAAGAAAGGTTTCTGCAGCTCACCAGCTGGAAATCCTGAGAGGATGGCAAGCAAACAAAAAAATGTTAAGGATATGGAGAAGATGATTCAATATCCTGACTCTGATTTCAGCCCAAAACTCATCCAAACTGTATTCCTTGTGAATCCATTGTATATCCAAGAGATCTATTTAAAGGTGATCTTAATTCACCTGAGTTTGAAATACTTATTTCATACATGTGTGGTGATATATTGTATATTTAATAAAAGTAGCCTGGAATATCAGAGGACAGAGCCACCCAGAGAGCCAAGCCAAGAAGGTCAGGAGGCAGAGACCCCCTGGATCTCTGTGAGTTCCAGGCCAGGTGGTGGCGGTACACACCTTTAATCCTAGTACTAGTAAAGTTGAACCAGGAAGTGTGATAGCTGGACAGAAAAAGAAAGATAAGATAAAGAACATCTTTCTTCTCAAGTGTTCCCTTTCCCACTGAAAAACAGTAGAGGATTGAGTCTGATGATATTTGGAGACAAAAACTACCCCTTTTGTCCTGAGGAGTTGGCTAAGTGAAAACTGCCTGTGGCTTATTTCTCTGTCTCTCTGATAGTTCATTTTTTCCCCAATATCTGGCTGCCAGTTTTTATTAATAGTATCAAGTAGAATTCAAGCATCATACATGGAATCATTTCAAGGACAATTTGTACAGATATGCTATTGGTAGAGTGTAGCCTACTGTGAAATGTGCCCCTTCATATACAGCACACCCACAGGTTTCAGCCTCCTAGTTACCCACTATTGCAGGTATACATGCCAGAAATAAATAATGGTCATACATTTAATGTTATAGTTTATTGTCATTGCCTTGCACATCTGTGTAAATGAATCTTTGAAGTTGTGTTTCATATGTGAGTTCAAAGAAGGTCATGAAGCATGTATTTTAAAAAGAGAAGATGCACATGATATGTACAAAAGCTGTACCTAGGTGCCTTTTGCACACCTAGCACTTATTCTGCCCAAGGAGTATAGGATTTCAGTTGTTTCATATATGGGGGAGCCTAACAAGATATAGGCTATCTTGCATAGTTTCATGTTACTCTGATCTCAACAGTTCCAGACTTGGATAGTCCCAAGAGACTATGCTTTCAATGTCAATTAAAATTTGCCTAGATTACTTAAAAAAATGAAAAACATTTTAAGAAATAGAATGCATTAGAATTCTTCATCTTTTTGTCTCTTTATACTTCCCTGGATTGCTCAATCTTTCAAACTAAAATTGGTAACATAGAAGGAAAGGAAAAAATACCATTTCTTTATTTTTTGTCTCTCCTTCATCACTAAGAAAAAGGTGAAGAGTATTGGTAGACAAATGATTAAGAATAAAAGTCTATTTTAATTTGAAATTATTTTTTTTCTTTGTTTACATAGGAAAAATAATAAAAGGCTAAGGATACAGCTCAGTGGTAGAGCACTACACAGTACTGGGGGAGAGCACTAACACACCACCAAAAATGAAGTAGTAAACTTATTAGTAGGAGTAGTAGAAGTAATAGTAATAGCATAAAAATAGTCCCATTAGTTCTGTATAGTATTTCTACCTTACTGGTGAAAAAATATGCTATGTATGTGCTACAAAATACAAAGTGTGACATTTTATAAATTTCTTACACAAGTTAAAAGTTATCCTACTCACTTTTAAGACATGCATTGTAGCAACAAAGATAAAAGGTAAAAATTCATGCTAATTACATAAATTTCCAGTGTTCATGATAACAGCAGTAAATGGCAAATAAAAAAAAACCCTGTTTCTGAGTCAAAACAGAGGATAACACTTTATATTTTAGCCCTCGTGGTGGCATTTGTTCTGCTTCCTGCACAAGAGGCCTTCCTTGTATCCTCATTTTCCACTGAGACCTACAAATTAGTTAACTGGCCTTGGATATAGATGAATGCAAGAAACACTTGGCTTTGCCCTTCCAAGTCACCACTAAATTGTGTACCCTAAGCTGATCCTTAGAGTTGTGCTTAAACAGTTATTACAGCTGGGAATTCAGGGGAGAGAGAGGGGATGAGAGAAGGAGAAAAGGAAAGAGACCTTCTGCAATGTCCTTGTCTGCTTGAGAACAGCTGCTCTAGGCCCCATGAGACTGAATGTTCTTTTATGAATTAGAATGCTCCTCTGCTCTCTGCTCAACTTTCTATCTTCCCTCCATGACAGGACATTTTGAGGGGAAATGAAGGCAGGAAAGAAAGTCTTGAATGTAGAGGTGAAGTACTCATATATTTAGAGGTAAAGAACTCATATACTCATAAAAACTCTTATATTCTGTGTCTTTTATTAATAATATCAGACTTTGAGATTTCAAGGTACATAAACCTAATTGCAAAACAGAGATGGAGCCAGTTAATGCTTCTCTCTTCCTGCTGCTTTCAAATAAAGGAAAACACATCAAATATGTTTGAATTTCAAAGGGGAACATTACTTTAATATTCATAATTTCTATATTTCTTTAAACATCTTTGGCATCTTTACATTGATAGTCCATCCTCTTTTTTGGTGATTTGATTTTAGTAGGAATATCTGTGTTTGGATACAGCCATACAAGTATATATAGATATGTATATATGGAAATATATTACATATAAATGCAAACCAGAGTATTTATATGAAAATTCCATTTCACACAATAAATCATCCCAAAGCAATGATATTTTTCTAATAAGAACAATGATCATAAGCCAATGTGATTTAATTATTCAATCATTATGGCTTCCCTGTCTGGTAATGTGCCCAGCTGGATGCAGTTATGTCCACTGCCAGCCTCGTCACAGAAAAACATCTGACACCTGCATAAGCCTCTACTGCTGCAGCTTTGATTTTTTTAGGAGCCCCAGTCTCCAGTGCTGAAGCCAGCACATCATTCTGATCAGCTATATCTTCTCAGTTTGTCAGGGCCTTGAAACCCAATAGTGATAAACTGAAGAATCTGATGCCCTTAGGCATGTTTTGCTGAAGTGAATGGATTAACAGTGTAAGCTGCATTTTTGGAGATGTCAACTAGCAAGAGTGATAGATGGAAATCCCAACAAGGTCAATTCAATATCTTATCTCATAAAGTGGATAAGTTGTATTAGCAAAGGTAGAAGTGAAAAATAAATAAATGAAAAGGGAATTCTTTCTCTCTCTTTTAAATAGGTGTCTGTTCTGTTTTCTCACAAACTCATTTTATTTCAGAGTTGCCTCATTGTAGAACCACTTACCACCTATTCCAGACTTTTCAAGCTCCCTTTTTAAAATCAGTATACTTATGGGAATAATTCCTCATTCTGTGTGTGTGTGTGTGTGTGTGTGTGTGTGTGTGTGTGTGTGAGAGAGAGAGAGAGAGAGAGAGAGAGAGAGAGAGAGAGAGAGAGAGAGAGAGATGTGGAGAAGGGATTTAACTATTGGGTTGGCCAAAATTAATGACATTATTAAATGTATGATAGGAGGGTAAGTTTTTCAAGCATTTTTAAAGAACTAAAACTCTTTGTGATGTTTTTGAGAACTCTAAGAGATAATAAACTAAGTAGAAACATGACATTTGGTGCAGTGCACAAAATTTCTGGGTAGTATATGTAACGGGTAGATATATGCACACATATATGATTGAACACTACTCTAACAGACTTGTTATATTATATAAAAGAAAAAAGAATTTTATTCCAACACAACAGGTACAGTGGGGAAATTCTGGGACAAAGCCCGAGGTTTTCATATTTGCTTATGCACACCTCCATCCATGAACAAAGCAGAAACCACCTGTACTGAGCCACATGGGAGAACACAAAATGCTCATCCCCACACACCTTACACTTTGTGCTTTACAAGCCACATCCACCACATCTGCTGTGAAAACTGACAGCTTTGGATAACTCTCCTTCTACCACCACACAATAACTCATAAGAGGCAGCTCTTCAAACACCAAATGTCATAGCAAACAGCAATCACTTCCAAGAGAAAGTGGTATTTTTATCATAGTATTTGTATATTTGCCATTTTAACACATTAAAAAACTATGCTATCTTTTGGTTAGGCTCCCACTTTTTGTTTGGAATGTATCAGTGATAAGATTTTATATTCATTTTTTTAATTTTTAATCCTGTGCATGCATGAGAGTGTGTGTGTGCACAGGTGCCTTCAGAGGCCAGAGATCTGCCTGGCGCTGGAGTTTCAGGTAGTTGTGAGTGAGCAGATGTGGATGCTGGCAACTGAACTTGTGTCTTATACAAGAGAAAAATGTCTTTTTAACCACTTAGCCATATCTCCAGTCCAGTTCATAAATTTTTGATTGTTGTATGTCCTATCCTCATTTACCTGTAAGCTCTGTGGCTTTTATTACATAATTTTATATAGTACAGTGGTGTTTACAAATTCATGTCATTGTTTAGTAGGAATGTACTCACATATGGCAGTTGGTCTCAACTGTGATCATGTAGAAGAATCAGATCTTGTTTAACAACCGTTTGCTAACCATCACTTTCTAGGTCTCTCTAGTTACTAGTTAGTTAGGAATAGGGCTTTAAATGTCCACTTCCACCACTGTGTATGGTAGTCTAGGCACCATACTCTGAGAACCACTGCCCAAGTGTTTGTTCAAGCATACTCTGGAGTACACTGTTGCACTGTGTAGTTTTAAGACCACAACAAAGACTGCTATGTAGCAAATGAAAAAGAAAAGGTCTAGTCTGAAAATTCTAGCATGAGAAAAATTTCCGAGAGCTGTTGTTGGAAAAAAAAGCCAGGTATAGACATAAATATATAAATAGTATTTTAATGGTTATCTTGTTAGCATATATATACATATATACATATACACATATATAAATGGATTGTAGTGATAATTATTTGGAGAAAATTGGGATGATTTACATTTTGACTAATCAAAGGTAAACAACTTTTCTCCTCAAAGTTAGCCATTTTAGAATTGTGTGTTATATTAAAATTTTTCTAAAAGCTATCCAAAAACAGTTAACTAATCTTACAAAGTGTTTCGTTCTGGTATTGTTAACACTAACAATTTGCATTCCTATTATGAAAATAAGGCTTGTAGTTATAGAATTTCAATGACTTCAATTGTAACAAAATAAAATACTGGACCCTCCATGCTGTGACCATATCACTGTTTTTTGTAATCATTTCTCTTTCTCTATTTTGGACCTGTGAAAGCCACAGGGATCGGCTTCTAGTTTTCTACCTGGGTCAACATTTCATTTTGACTGAGCTTTCTCATTATAACCCTATCAGTGAATACTGACTAACTTTATTGGAGATAAGCCAAATGCTGACCATACAATGTAAACTGTTCTTGTTGCTAGCATCGCTGCCAAAGAAGTGATCCCATTTCGTGGGTGATAACCTTCAAGTTCCAACTACCTGACTTCTGTAGCCATCAAATCATAGCATAAATGTAGCTACAGCTTTTCATGGAAAGTTAAAAGTCTCAACATTTCAGGGCTTCAGTATCCATTTTATTACTGTAAAAATCAAATTAATTAGATGTTTTTCTTTCTTTTTTATTATGAATAAAGTCATAATTTTTTTTTTAAACTTTATTTATTTATTTGCCTTGGTGTTTGCCTGGAACTGGAACTATAGACAGTTGTTAGCTGCCATGTGGGTGCTGGGAATCGAACCCGGGTCCTCTGGAAGAGCAGACGGTGTTCTTAACCACTGAGCCATCTCTCCAGCCGGAGAGATGGCTCAGCCGTTAAAGTCATAATTTTTATTCATGTATCCCCTTGTTCAAACTCTCAAGTGGAGACACATATAAAGAAAAAATAAAATCAATCAATTATCTCATCACTCAGACTTTAAGAAAGCAAATGAATACACTCATGACTAACAAATTCATGCTGTATAGATAGAGATATGTTAAAGAGGAATAATGATTTCTCGTTTCCACCCATTTCTACCAATTCTTGATCTTTCGTTTTCCCACTACCTGCAGGCCTTATTTCAGGTATTTGTTCAAATCTCATCTTCCCCCTAGTGCTTTTGAAAGGGGTTGGGTGTTATCATTTATGATTTTTCTTTATAGCTCCCTGCAATACTCGGCTGTTTTCCACTTTAATAGATAACCAATATTGCCACAGGAATTGCAAGTTCTATAATAAAAATGGTTTTTAAAAGTATTTCTTTTGCTTTTTAAAGATTGTAATATAATTACATTATTTCTTCCTTCCTTTTCCTCCCTTCAAACCTTCTCATATACCCCTCCTTGTTCTCTTTCAAATTCATGGTCTAATAGAGGGATTTTTAATTTTGTTTATCTTTACTATTTTTTTACTGAAGTACCCTCAGAGCTAGAACATCTGACAAATATCTATCAAGTGAAAGGAATCCCTCCC
>PVIH01016018.1:24169-47327 GCA_004025045.1 Sigmodon hispidus
AGTTGCAGAGAAGAAAAATGATCAGATGTGGTGGGAGGGGGAAGAGACCTTCAATAAGGATATACAGGGATGGAAAAAAAAATTCAGAGGGAAAGCTGAACACAAAGAAAATATATGTGTAGCAATCTTATTTGCATTTCCACCCTTGATAAGCCATGCTTATGATTCTTATCCTCTGTATAGTTATTGTTAACTCTTCAGCATTTTTTAAATGCTTTTTACTGTTTCTTTGATAAATTCAAAATAAAGAAAAATAAAAATAAAAAAATAAATAAATAAACCTCAAAATGGTGACTGAGGTTAAAGCAATACCTACAGTTATTATATTTTCTTAACAAAAATATAATAGTACATGATGTATTTAGTACTACCAATGCATTCCTTCTTGAAGCTTCCATTCTCAGTGCCAGATCTGGAATATGTTCCATTATTCAAGTTTGACATTCATTTTCATTCTAGATGAGAGTTGTTTTGGCTTTTGCTATGATGGCAGAACTACTATAGTTCTGAAGCCAACACACAGTCCATCAAAATGCAGTATGAAGGCTGGGATGATGGCTCAGTGTATAAAATGCTTTTTATGCAAAAATTAAGAGGAACACCTGACCCAGTCTTGATGTTGGGGTGAGGAAAGTGGATCTGCCTGGAGTAGATGCTGAAGTAAACCACTTGGACCTTGGGACCTCCTGCCCTTGCTGGGGAGGAGATAAAGAGATGTGGAGAAAAGAGAGTGACTGGAAAGAGTGGAAGGGGGGAGGGAGTTTGAACAAGGGGATACATGGATAAAAAAATATGACTTTATTCATAATAAAAAAGAATTAAGACTTAAGTTAGGTATCCCCAGCACCCATGTAAAATGAAAGGTGTGATGGCATTTGCCTGTAATTCCAGTGCAGCAAGACACAAACAAGAGGATCTCTAAGACTCCATGGCTGGCCAATCTAACCAATTATTAGGAGACTCTATTGTGGTGATATGGTATATATTTCATAATACCAGCCTGGCATATCAGAGGACAGTGCCAACTCTTCCAGCTTCTGTTTGTTTGTTTGTTTGTGACAGAGTTTTCTGTGTAACAGTCCTGGCTGGTCCTGGAACTTACTTTGAAGTCCAGGCTGGCCTAGAACTCACAGAGATCCTCTTGCCTCTGTCTTTCAAGTGCTGGGACTAACCAGCATGCACCACCACTGCCTGGCTGGGAGCCTGGAACTCCCTAGGTAAACCAAGAAGGTCTCAAACTCAGATCTGCTGGGATTAAAGGCATAGGTTACCACATCCAGTCTTTCCCTGCTGGGATTAAAGGTCAGAGTTACTACTCTCTGATCCTCCAGGATTGATTGGGTAGATTTCTTCTCTGATATTCCCGACTGCTTTTATTAAATATATAACATTTCACCAAATACTGTTTTAGAAAATAAAGGGGAGAACAATCAGTGAAGACACTAGACATAAGCCTAGCCACAACATCCACAAATGAACACACATATGAACACAAACACACTAGGAAGATATGAACAAACTGATAGGTTCTGTCTACTTTTAAATAATTTTTACCACACTATTTCCCCTTGGTCCTCTATACCTTTTCGCCAAAAGGTTACAATGAAGTATACTGCCTTTTCTATTGTTTGAGGGAAAATAAGATGAAAATTCTTAACTTGCAAGTACTGACCTCATACTAATCTCTATTCTCTATACACTATAAACTACAACATAGATTTTGTGCCACATAACCTCAAGACTGCAATTTAACGTAATCAACATATGCCAGATTTTCTGGAAACACTACTTTCTAAAGGTTTCACTTATTCAGAAGTTTTACTTTTTCATATTGACACAAATGCTATTACTTTTTAAGATATCCTTGAATATACATATACATCCTTTCCTTATGTTTCTGTGTTAAATTATACTAGTCATCAAATTTATAGTACCAGTATTCAAAGCCCAGCACACTTAACATTTTCCCTTCTTTCTGTCAAATTTTACAAAAATTTATTAACACAAAGCAAGACAGGACAAACTTATCTGAATGCAGAATAATTTCATTCCATATCCCTTCTGACTATGGTGAAGGAATTAGCATTGTTGAATTATTTAGTTAGGATTCTTCCTGGTACATCTAAGGAAAAGATGGCACTGGCAGATACAAACTTCAGTCCCCCACAAAGGGTAATAGTAATATTAAATTTTTAAAAATGAAGAATCCAAATGAGTTTAAGAATATGTAGTCTGGGGTACAAAGTCTAGCATTGAATGAAATGCATGCATACTTGTTGCAACTGCTTTCTATTGAGATATACTTGAAGTTCTTCAATAATTAAGTATATGGATCTTTGAGTTCTAAATGTAGTTGTTAGTAATATTTGTTGTTAAATAACTAATGATGTCCATATGATGTTCTATTGCATTATTACTTTTCTAATTAATAGTGTTAGTCTCATATTACCAGATGAATCCATATATAAATCTACACTTGAAAGTTATTGCTGATCTATCATCCTAGTAAGTCATGCTTCTTCTTGAATTTCACTTGTAGTTGCATTCTGCTAACAGATTTAGTTATTTTATTTATTCTGTGAAATAGCTTCTAGCTCTATAACTCAATAAGCAATATAACTTATGACCCTAAATTCAGAATTGTCAGTATACTTAAATACATCACAAAAACTATCACAAGCATCGGGTTTGGTCATGATGACCGAACTACTGGCCACTAATATTTACTAAGTCTGAAATTCCAAGACTTATTAGCAAGTTCTGAGTGTACAAACATTACACATCATCAAAGTATAAAAAAGAGAATGTTACTGAACAATTGTATCTTGAAAGACCTAAAGAAAAAGGTGAATCTATTCTACCATTTCTAAAGTACAGAGGAAAAAAATACAGGATTCACAGAAGACATGCAGAAGAATTTGGAGGAGGGATTATTTATATAAACATCTGTACTAATGGGTAAAAGATATGGCTGACAGAAATCAATCAGCTTTTCAGATAGGAAATGTTCGGAAATTTATTCTCAAAAATGTAGTCTTCAGTCTAGCAACATCAGTATCCTCTGGGAACTTGTTATAGATGGAAATATTGAACTCCTACCCCAGACCTGCTGAATCAAGAACACTGGAAATGGGCTTCTGTGTTTCAACCAACAATTTGTGTTATTGAGCCCCACCATTTTATATCAAATTAACTAATCTTAACTCTAACTGCAAATTAGAATCCTAACCAAATCTACTGAGGTAAAGTATCTTTGATGCTGTTCACTTACACTTGGCCATGCAAACAGTAAAAAACTGATCAAACTGAACCATAACTCAGCCCTCCTGATTTATTCCACTCACTCCACCTCGGATATCATGCATTTGTGATATGATGTTTTTACTTTCTTCAGACTATAGTTTCCAAGATTACCCTTTATATGACCTAAAAAATTAAGATTGTACTAAAAGATAAATATACATTTAATTTTAATTGCCTTGCAAAGTCCAGGGTGAATGCTAGAAGAGAATGAATATTATATCCTGTTCAAGATTACTTCTCATTATTGGACAATCTAGATTCTTCTAGAAATTGAGGGACTGCATCAATCAGAACATGAAAAAAATGCTGCAATTACAAAGCATTTTTGGTTATGTCTTTCGTTGTTGTTCTTATAAAAAGATTCCATTGTTTTTAATGATAAGATTAATAGTGGCTTTTTATTCAAGTTTGCATTTTCCAATAGTTTGGTGAATGCCAGTCTTCCCATTTCCAGAAAGTATCACATTCTAACAGCTGTGACTTTTGTCAAGGGATTCAGCAAGATGTCTTAGCCATCTGCTGGCATCCTGCAGGTAACCTCCTGCCACCAGATCTATCAGCCTAGAGCGGACAAGTAGAAAACAAATTCTGAAATCTGCCCTTTATCTTATGGCTTTCTTTGATGACCATTCATTCTTTTCTGTCTGCCATATCACCTTTATTCCACAACAAATACCATCTCTCCCCTTTACCAGAGTTATCAACCATCCTCATTTGTACAGGACTAAAGAGATGCTTGAAATACAATAGTTTTCAGTATTAAATCTGGAATGGGCCCATGCAAAGGAGAAGAAATTAAAAGCACTGCTTTTACCCACTAAGTCTAATCTATCTTGTATTGGCAGCATTTTTATGGCTCAATCATTCTCAAATTTGGCATCTCTCAAAGTCATTTGGTGATTAAAATCTTACTAAAATCTAAGATTCTTATACAAATCACCAGAGTTTATTATATAGTTAAAGTTTGTTACAAGTAATGGGTGATGTTGTTGGTCTTCAATAAACACACTTTGAGTAGAGTAGTTCAACTTTCTGAATCAGAGAAAATACTAATCCCTGCCTCCATACCAGTATGAAGCTCTACCTGGTCCTTTTATATAAACAAGTGCTGCCCTAGGAAGGGAACAATAAAACTAGTATTAATGATACTCAGCCTAGTCTGAGAATATTAGGTAAATATGTATTAATTAATGCTTATGTGTCCCACTAAAGCCATATCTGTTTATTTGATAATGATTTAGTCAAAGAAAACATGACTATAATTTCTCCAATATAAGTAAAACCAAAACAAAAACTCAGAGTCTCATTGGTTAGTCTCTTCTAATATCATCTTTAAGATACAAACTCATATGTCTGTTAATGGTAAAGGCATAAAGTGAAAAAATTCAAAGAAGGCAGGAGATATAGCTTAGTGTTCAACTAAGAAATGTTCTTTCTTAGTTGTATGAGGTCCTAGATTCAAGATGCAGCATTGCAAAATAAATTCATCTCTTTAGTGGCTATTTTTTTCAATTTTATGACCTTCCTTAGGTTATAACCCTAGAAGTAGAAGACTTACTGTGTTAAATGATATACAAGTTGCATCCTACAAAAGTAAAAGACAACTAACTAACTTTTAAAAGGAAAGACACATGAGATTGGGAACATCAAGATATGAGATTTGGAACATCATGATAGATTGGTGAGAACAACCCTGGCTTCCTGACTACCACTGTTGTGTTCCAGGATCTTGGTGCTCACATTCTAGCTCATAACTAAGTAACTTTCAGCCAGTGCCCTACTCACACCTTCACTTGAATCAGATTGACCCTAACAATCATTTCATACCTTCTATTACCAACCCTGCAGCAAGCCTGTTTAGTCCACTACTACAGAAACAGCATTCACAAATAACTCATAGACAGCAGACTGAGGCCCTACAGCCACTAGTCCTTAGTCCCAGTAATGGGCTTCTAGGAGACTGCAGGATTAGTAGTTAAGGATACTTTTGTTTACTTGAGAAGACTTCACAGAGCATTGTTCTTAGTTGTCTCCTGGGTGAGGCCTCTAAGACAGAGATAATCTTAAAATACTTACAGCAGGTGCTTGTTAAGTGCATCATCTGTCAATTTTGCAAACTGTTGCAAGTTTGTTCAGGACTTAACTTTATTAGTCTCAACAAACTTTCTAAATCTTATTGTAAATTTTTATGGAATGATCATTTTCTGGGGAATACACTTCAATATTCTTTATTAGGCATTTTATGGCATCTGTCAAGTAATATACCTTCAATCTCCCTTATTCTGAAGGACCAAGAAAATAGTGGACTTAAATACAGGGCTTGCAATGTGCCTCATACCTAGAGGTAGCAAAAGAAAAGTGCATTCATTGTCATAACCCTTCAATGAACATGAAGTCAATAGGACATAGGTTCATCTAACCTTCTGATACTCAACTACCTTCTGGCTGAACTCATATTCTAAGTCTTGCCATATCAAAAGAGAAAAAGGTCCTCACTAGTGGAATTTGTGGAAATATATATATAACAATTTCATAAAAATATGTGGGTATATATTCACATGTGTAGCTCATATAATTCTCACATTTCTTACCCAGTGTTGAACAGTATAGTGGGAAAGAATACAGTCAATAAATTTGGCTACACTCCATGATGCTTGATCTTGGTTGTCAACTTGATTGGTTCTGGAATCAACTAAGAGACATACTTCTATATAGGTATCTATTCCCTGGTTTGGATTTTGGGAGGAAGGAGAAGACCCTCAACAGAGTGTGTGGTACTCCTCAACAGCAGTCTAGTTTAAGACAGTCCAAAGTAAAGGCTGTGGCTTTTTACCTGTCCAGTCTCCTTCCTTGCTGATGAGAGCACCTACTTCATTGCTGTTGCTGTTTCTACCATCCTTTATTAACATCAAAGCCAAGCTTCTTCAGCCTTCCAACATGAACTAAACACCAGTGACTCTTTAGGAATCCTCCAGGATTTCAGTACCATATTGAGAACATTGAAGTGTGGTGATATGTTACATATTTAATAAAACCTGGAATATCAAGGGATCAACCTACAGTCAGACTAGGCAGAGTTAGCACACTCCATTAGTCTTATCACCTGGGATATCCTTCTGGATCTCCAGGAGTACCAGGGATCCAGAGGATCTCTGTGAGAACAAAGCCAAACAGCTGGGCTTCAGTGGCACACATCTTTCATCCCAGAACAGGGAAATCTGGGAGTGGAGGCCTATGCCTTTATCCCATGACTCAAGAGACAGATCTTTCTGTGTTTCTGTGAATTCAAGGCTAACTACCAAATAGAGTAGCTCACACCTTTAATCTTAACCTGGATGGGATACATCTGGGTGAAGAATGTATTTAAGGCAGGCTTAGGAAAACAGTAGGCATTAGAAGGTGAAAGAAAGATAGCTGGGTGAGATTTGACTGTGGTGTTTCTTTCTTTGATATTGCAGCCTTTCACTGATATCTGGCTCTGAGTTTCTTTTAATACAACTAGAATTTGTGCTATGCTTGGTGCACCAACATGAATAAAATATGACTATATAAAGCCATAGCAAGCTTAAAAACAGTCCATGGCACAGAAACAGAGCCAAAAGCAGCTTCCGAATTATATCTCTCAAGTGGGCCATGGTAAAGAGACTGAGTGGTGTATGAGATTAAATTACAAAATGGCATGTTTGCTGCATGCAATTTACGATGTAACAAGGCTGGTACTAAGCTGCAATGTAAACAAGGAGATATATATGGTGGATTTAAGGTGTCTGTTTGTAAGGACAAAAAAGAGTCAAAGACTGATTCTTAGTAGCAGCAGTGTTTTCTTGGGTCAGCTCTGTTTGATAGAGGCTGAATGACATAAAATAAATATAGGCTTCTGTGTGTTACTTTGGGATTGCTAGTCCTGATCTTGGGGCTAGTCTGGGCCAGAAATATACTACTACACTGAAGCATCTAGCTTCATGAACTAAGAAGTTACTTGGTCAGTTACCCTGACTAATACACCTGCAGTTCACTAGTGCTGCAGTATTTAGCAAGTTATTTCACTTCTTGACCTTCAGCTTCCTCTTCTGTATATGGATGCATAGTACAAAGTTTATAGAGCTATTGTGAAGATTAGACACATAGACATTCTTAATTTGCCAGCACAGAGGAATAAACAGAATAATCACTATGGCCACTTGATGTGACTTTTTCAAGAAGCAATGGAAATTGTTGAACATGGTATTATATATTATCATATTTTAGCTGCTAGCGAAGGCTCTCTTGATATTTAAGTTGCCCATTTCCTAACTCCCTCTTAGCAAGGTCAGTGCCCAACATTAGGTCCTCTCTGTCTTTCTCTTGGGCTATGTTTGAAACTCATAGCTTGTCTAGATAGTCTGCTTTTCCCCTCTTTGAGCCATTATCTTTAAGAATAAAACTAAGAAAATTGATTTTTTTTTACTTCCTGAAGAAAAGTACACTGATTCTCTTTTCTTCAACACGATCTTTAAGTCCATTATAAACTTCTTCTTCTACAAGTTATATTATGCCCTTTGCTTTCTAAAACACTCAGGCAGCCTCTATTCCAGCACATGTGAGCATTCTCACAGTCTGTTCCTGCACCATGTACAACTCAGAATGTTACCTTTACAGCAATCACCACTTCCTACATGCCATATCACTTCTTCTCTCCCTAGAGAACTTTACTTCAGAAGTCTTTCACTCATCATTTCTACCAATAATCCAATCATGACTCACCCAGATTAAATTACTCCTCTGAAGTGGCTCCCAGAATACATTGAATAAGTCACTAAGATGTCCTCTAAATGACTGGATAACAAGTCTCTCACCCAACTCATTGCTATGATTTACCTACTATGAGCCTGGATTTTCTTCTAATCATTTAATATATATTATTTCATAGTCACAATTCTATAGAAAAACTATATTGTCTCCATTTTATAAAAATATTAAAGTATGGATTAAAGATGTTGAGAAACTTGGCCAAGACTGCAAGTCAAGATTCAAGATCTTGACTTTAAGAGCACACAGTATCAACTACCAGTATACCATGCTATATATCCCAGTTCAAGTTCAGTACCTGACAATGTTATATATAGCAAATCATCTTCAAATATATTTTCTTAAATCCATAAACACTATTTCACAGTTTCTCTGGGCCAGGAATTCAAAAAGAGCTTCAGGAAGAGATTTTCTATTTGAAGGTTTCTTGAAAGTCATAATGTTCAACTTGGCTGTACACACCCTAAATGCATAGACTGAAAGATCTGCATGCTGTTAGAAATGGACAGAAGGCCTATGGAGCCTCACCCGTGGGACACTCCACAAGCTGCTTGAGTACCCTCATGATGTGGTAATTAGCTTCTCCCAGAGTGATAATCCAAGAGAGCAAGGTACATGTCACTATGTCATTTATGGCCCAGCCTCAAAACTAATACTCTGTTACATATATAAGATCTCACTGGGTACAAAGCTAAACTTTAACTAAGGATACAGTTTCAGAGATCTGTGGACACACAAAAAATGAGAATTATTCCAATTTCCCTAAATGTTAAATCAAAATACGTTCTATATGAGAGCTTCTTAAGCTTTTCTATTCACAACCCCTTTTCACCCAAGAAATTTTATTTGACTTTTGGCATATGTATATGTGTCTGTATCTATGTATATAAATAAGGTATTTTATGATAATAAATAATAAAGAAATTTATTACAAAACAACTCTTTGGTACACACATATTTTCCATGTATTAAAGATGAAAAATCCGCACACTAGTGAGATGAATGTTCTCATTTTTTTTACATAAGAATTAAATCTTGGGTGACTATTTAATGCTGTGGGATATAAAATATCTTAAGCATTTTCAGAGTTTTCAAAGATTTATCTATTTTGTGTGTATATGTCTGTGCGCACCATATGTATCCAGGTGCCTGTGGAGGCCTGAAGAGGCTTGGATCCTCTGCAACTGGAGTTAACATAACATAATGTACAAATCAAGTACTTTTGAGCCACCATATTTGAATGTTGAGAAGTGAGCCTATGACCTCTGAAAGTGCAGTAAACGCTCTTAACTACTGAGTCATGTCCCAGTCCTAATATATACATACACATACACACATATATAGATATATGCATATATGTATATATGTAATATACATATATACACACACATATATGCTCATGGCCATTTCAAAAACTGCTAGAAATTCTACCCTAATCCTAAGCCAAAATTAATTTGCTGATTTTTATATTTAACTCATGTCATTCATTCACATAGAATTGTATTATATTCATTTATTCATGTGTGTATGCATGTGTGTTAAAGTGTATGTGATGGCCAGAGTTTGACATTGGGGGGGGTCTTCATTTATTTCTCTTTTGAGACTGAGTTTCTCACTGAACCTGGAGCTCATCAGATAGTCTAGGCTGACTGGGAAGTCAAGATTTGTGGAGCTGTCTATCTCCATCAACCACCCTTATACTCGGGGTTGTAAACATGTGACACCATACCCAAGTTTTACATAGGTACTGAAGATCTTAAGTGAGGTCCTAATGTTTGTGCAGGAGACACCTTTCCAAGCACTCAAAGAGCAATTTTTAGAATCTTTGAATCTTTGGGTACTATCAGACACCTTACCCATTGCACACCTGGATCAGTGCCTCAAAGAACAATGTTTTCAATCAGACCTTAGAAAACACAGAACAATGCAAAGAAATACTAATCTGATACATTCTAAAGAATGCCAATAGGGAAACAGTAAAAATGCTTTCTTTTCATAACTAAACTGATATGTAATAGAGGCAAGCACTGTCAAACAACATCTCAGGCTTATTATACATTTGATTTGGAAATAAGTTTTTAATATACTATTCCACAGTCTTCTAACACTTTCAAATACATAAGCAACAGGTAAATTATGTTCTAGATAATGAGAAATTGGTGTTAATCACTTATGTCCCTCCACAGCTCCATAATTATGGAACATGGTCCCCAAATTCTAGATGTTTGCCTTGCTTCCTCACGTCTCCAAATGTAGCATCAAATGGATTCAAGACTTTAATTCCATTAAATCCCAGTAGAAGCCATGGGTGAATATCTACTAACTTGGCTTCCATTCCATGGTTTTAGGCTGATTCAACAAAAAGTGAGAAATTTTCATAGTTTGAAATAGTTATGTCCTTACCAGGGAAACAAACCTATGTTTGATTTCAGGATTAACTCTATGGTTTGATGCCAGTATAAATCCTGCCTTCAGACAAAGGCTTATTATCTTCTTAAGCACAATATCTGTAATTAAACTGGAGCAATCAAATCTCTTAGATATAACAGTAACGATAATAAAATTGTTGGATTTAGCCCTCAGGCTGTGCTTGTTTTCAAGCCAAGATTGTATTTGCTTAAAATAAATTGTTTAATATGATTTCAGATATACAAATATAAAAATTAAATACTGGAATGAAGCATATAACAAATTCACAGTGACTTGAACACATATAACAAACTTTATTTATTTTAAAGATAAGTCTGTATTACTAGAAATAAAAATTGAATATGAGCTTCTCACTACTGTCACCTGACTAGAACCACAGAAGTTAGGCCAGATTGGGGTTTCTCACAGGAGCCAATTTTCTCATAAGCTTTACTATAACTAAAGCCTATTGGTTGATCCAGCCTACTGTCTGTTCCATAAATAAAGTTTGGTTTAAGAGCCCATGCTCAATTGGCTTATGGGTTACCTGTAGCTACAGTGGTAGAGTTTAGAAGTTGAGACTGTATGGCAAATCTGAAAACATTTGTGGTCTAGTAATTTACAGGAAATGGTTTCCTGATGTGTACGTCTGAAGATTTGGCCCTGGGAAACCTATTAGAAGTCTAAGGTATTTATGACTACTATATACTATTCCAAATATCTTTATAGAGAAAAGGGAAAGACTGATATTTACATTGAGGCATTGCTTACATGGAGTAAAGGCAAAATATTTTCTAGTGTGGTGCTAGAAATGAAACTCAGAGTCTCACATATGCTAAGTAGTAAGCAACTTGACACTGGGCTATGCCCACAGGCCAGCCAAGGCACAAGTGGTAACATATACCCCATACAATGATCATATTAAGACAGAGACTATGTTTCATACTATCTCTCAGTCAATACTCCCAATAAAGATTGCTACAATTTTAACTTCTATCACAAAGGTGAATTTTCCTGCTTCTGACTTGTATATACATGGAGTAAAATAGTATTTCTTCTTGTGCCTGGCTTCTTTCATTTAGCATTATGTCAGTGTTAAACACATAGCACTCATATCACAACATTTTCACTGCCAAATAAGTAACATTCAGTTGCACAACTAAAGTACAATATATTAACCTGTTTTTCTGTTAATGGACATGAGGGTCTATCCAAAGGCTGCCTGCCATAACAGTTTGAGAAATACAGGTCTTGACATTGGCCATATGTTGGCAGTTTACAAATCTATCTTCTGAAACACTTCCTGTACACTCTATGGGCTGTCCATCATGCAGCAATAGGGACAATAAGGGCCAGAAAGACTAGCTCCATCATGCCACATAATTGTACCCAAAGCACTCAAACTCTTCTACTGAGGCTTTTACTTTGTCCCTTTAAAAAGTGGAATGGTAGCTTTTGCAGCTGTCACAAATTTAGGAAAGCACAGGCTGAAGTGATAATGATTCTGTCCCTTGTTCTTCTCTTTAACTGAACTACCAATTTAAATGTAATTAAGATTGGTGACAGCTCTTTACTACAATGCTCAATATAACAGATTTAAATCACTAAGACTTCACACTACACTGTATGTCTGAAGACAAGGGCAGAATATAAGCTTTAACCATCCTGCAAAAATAACTGAACATCAAAAGATGGCCCCAACCTCAGGGTTCTGCACAAAAGCATAGCTTGAGAAAGAATAACAAGTCTTCCTAATCTCTACTCAAGTCTTTACTGCATGTAGCAGCAGACTTAGTGGCATAAATCAGAAAATGATAATGAGGCATGAAAGAAATTCTCATAAATCACGTTACTAAGTATAGTTACATTGTAGATGTGGAACCCAATTAAACAGATGGCCACATGCTGTCAGAATTAGCCCCTAATCAATAAAGATGTTCATTTTAGAAAATCACCTCAATTTTTCACTTCTTCAGTGAAGCACAGAGGAGGCAGTTGGGAGGGGACAGGGGAGTCCCAGGAAAGCCAGTGGGGAAATGTGTAACGAGAAATTCCACCTGTCTTAATTTGTAGTCCAGAAAATCAGAAACGAAAGAGGGTGGGGGGAAGTCACCCAAAGGATTCCTTGTCATCTTGCATGGTAATGTAATTTACAATAAGAGCAGGCACTGGTCATTAGGAAAATAGAAACAGCTTGAATCTCTTAATTAAAATACTGCTTCAAATTGTTCATTTTAAAACTCTCTGCCCATGAGCTTTCTAGAACCTATTGTGTTACCCTGAAATGGCTACTTCCTTGGGAAACTTCTGATGGGGTCAGTCCTTCTCAGACAAGACAAAGGCGTATCAGTGGGAAACCCTGGAGACCGAACTATTATTAGATGCACTTAATTCCCCAAAGGAGCAGTAAGCCTTTAGTGACATTTGAGAGAAATGGAAACACCAGTGAAGAAACAATCTCATCACTCCTTTCTTGCATAAGAGCTGACCTATTACAATTGTTAGACTGGCAACAATTAAGCCTATAAATACCAAGAGTTGATGAAAGGAGGGAACAAAAGGAATACTGTTGGAATTTAGAACATCTACTTTAAAAAGCATCTGGCAGTATCAGAGAAATTGTACTCTTCCTGCAAGGAGTTCTACCCTGAGGTCTGTTCTGCCTGAAGCTCAACCCCCAAAGAGACCACTGAAAAAGAGATGTCTGAATTGCAACAGCAAGGCTTATTGGCAGTGCAATAACAAGCCGGGCAGGGAGCTCACTCCAAGAGCAAGCAAGGAGGAAGTGCTTATTCCTAAGTTACATGGGTTTTTATAGGCAAACACTACAACACAGTCAATTGCTTGGGTACATGTTGCAAGCATGCTACTAATTGGCTCATGCTTATGGACTTTCCACATCAGGGTATTCTTGGACCCCACCTGGGGTGGCTGGTTTTTGATTAGCTGTCTCTAGGTTGAAACATTTTGTGGTTTCACTACAAGACATGTTCTTGACTAATGCTTGGTTTGTTCTTTTCCCAGGAGTGGTCGGGCACAAGACATAATACCTGATCTATTCTTTTCCCAGAACTGGTCAGGCATGTCTATTCTTTTCCCAGAATTGGTCAAGCATGTCTATTCTTTACTCAGAATTGGGCATGCCCCATGCCAGGAATGCAAAACTGAACTCTATTTTACCTTTTTTGTAAAATGGCAACTAGAATGCACAATGAAGTTTCTTGAGCTAAGTTTATTCTCTTCAAGGACAATCACCCTAACTGACTTCAGAAGACAATGTAAAAGAATATTAGAGAAGAGCCATTCCTATGAGTGAATATCAGCAAAGGTAGAGGAGAGAAATTGTGCTCAGCCTCAGAACAGAGAATTTGAGTGTACATATGGTCAGAAAATTGAATGCTATACAGCAATGTATAGTTAAATGGGCAAAATACTGCCACACACTCCATATATATACCTTAAAAAGAATTGGGCTAGAGAGAAGGCTCAGTGGTTAAGAACACTGACTGCTCTTATAGATGATTCAGGTTAGATTCCCAACAACCAAATGATAACTCACAACTATCTGTAACTCTAATATTAGGGGTTCTGATGCCCTTTTCTGGCTTTTGTAAGTGTTAGCCAAACATATCGGGCATAGATCCACAGGTAGTCAAATACCTATTTAATATACTGACTGAAAAAAACACAATTTTCTGAAGCTTGCCAAGAGTATGATAAAATTTTATTATGTTGAAAACAATACCACTTAGTGTACCTTCACAAAGTGTTAACATTTTAGTTTTTAAAAGATAAACATGGCCCAGCTCAGTGCTGTATACTTTTATCTCAGTACTCGGAGGGAGGAGAAATCTTTGAGAGTTTCAGGTCAGCATCATCTACATAGCAAGCACCAAGGCAGTCAAATTTATACAGTGAGACCCCAAAGAAAGATAAATAGAAAAGGTAACATATTGGTTACCTATATGGTGTTGAGGAGAGTAGGTCAGGGAGCCAGACCTTCAGCTCAGATGGCACTGGTAAGGTTTCAGCTCTTCAACGAGTCTTACTGTAATTGGCACATGCTGATTTTCCATCCTCCTAGATACTTCCTAACTTAACATGGGCCAGCATGCTATACAGATTCTTTTGAATGCAACAAATATTACATAATAAAAGATGTCCTACTAAAATTTAATATCACTTCGGAACTCTGAAGACAGTCATGGGGGAAGTCCCTTGACCTCATTGTCCCTCTTTCCAATGTGGCCACATTAAAGAAATCTTTTTTCTGCTTACTACTAGGAATTTGGCTCTTTTAGTAGACTTAATGTGGAATAGTGGCTAAATCTGGCTTACGGAACAGGCTGTGAAACCCCAAGTTCATTGATAATATGGCAATACCAAAAGGACAAGAGACACACTGGGGGGTGTCTGCCACCACAGCAAGATGACCCCAAAAGGAGAGAAAAGAAGAAAGATCCCAGCCATGGCTGGAGTCATTTTACTCTGAGGACATTTTCCCATCTTTCCACCTCAGCTGGCATCAGCTGCACATTACTTCTACTTGATCAAGCAGAAAAATGAATATTTGGACATTGCTTTGGATTCTCAAGAAAATTTGACTCTTGTAGCTATGAGAAAGGTTGGGGGAGGAAGAGGGAGAGAGAGAGAGAGAGAGAGAGAAACAGAGAGAGACAGAGAGAGAGAGACAGAGAGAGACTACAAAAGTTGAAGTACAGCCCTGACAAAGGAATTTAATATTTTTGAGATGCTTGGACCTTACCTTACTAACAAGCCATGAAGAATATACTTCAGGATTTCTCCAGAGCTGCTCTGCCAGATGAACAACCATCCATTCTTTAAGCTCAGTTCACTTCCTTCTGACCAGGATGTGCTCAGTTTGTTCCCCTCTAAGTCATAACCCCTGTGATACCTGTGCCTCTGCTTTCCCAACCACATCAAGAGACCAGAACCCTCAAACTGGTATAGAGATTACTTCAAAATAAAAATACGAGCTGCAGAAGTAAGAATTATGCCTGAACTTCCCTTGTCTGCTAGGAATAAAAAGCAGGATGCCACCAAAACATGTTTGGCAATGTAACCTTAATGTTACACCAAAACAATCAGAAAAATGATTGGGTAAGCTGTATCAGATGGCCTTACATATCTGCCCCTCCTTCAGTGGGCATAAAAATGTTACCACAAACTCATCTGAGGACATCTGCTTGTGTAATACAACTTTCTTCTATTTAAAATGTCCTATTAAAATAAACAATCTGGATCAGTGAAATGGCTCACTCAATAAAGGTGCTTGACCTCAAGCCTCAGAACCTGAGTTTAATCTCCATAAGACACAAGGTAGGAGGAGGAAACTGACTTCTGCAAGTTGTCGTCTAACTTCCATATATATCCCATGCATGCCCCCACCACAAAAAAATGTTACTAAAACTAATAAAATCAATCATCTAATCATTATTCTATTGCTCAACAAACACTTATATATAATGTATTAAGGTAAGTGTTATACATTTTCATTGTGATGTCAAAATCTTAAGTCTCTGTGGAACATATGCAGCATGGTACCCAACTTGGAACTTTGCACTTTAAGAAAGCAACAGTATTTTCAGCATAATGAATATTTACATACTAAGAAGTGACACTCAAAATATTTAACAACTTCTTTGGTTATATTAATTAATGTAGAAATCAAAAATTAACACCATCTGCTTGGTTTCCTTCTGTTCATAACTCTCACGACAAGCCTACAGATTACCATTTCTGACAGTTTCCACAGGAGAGTGACTCTAGTAGTAAGTGCAATTTTCCAACTGCATCTTCAGCCACAAAGTCCTATGAGCCCCAGGTCAAACTTGGATGGCCTATGGCATATGTGGCTGACTAGCTATGAAACAGGCCTAATATCTCACTAAGAAGAGATCTTTGAGTCACTACAAAGAGTAAATTGAGGCAGAAACCATGTAGATTACATGAGAAAATTTCTAGGGGAAAAATTGTATCAACGCTCTGGGTGAAGTCTATGCATCCCCTGTGTCTTAGGAACACAAAGAAGGCCAGTATGGCTGGAAAAAGAAAAAAAAATGGGAAGGGAGGTAGTAAAGGTAGAGAAATGACAAAGGCTAGACTTGGAATGTAGCTAAGCTGGCAGAATGCTTGCCTACCATGCACTAGGCCCTGGGCTCCAGCCCTAGCACTTCATATGCCTTCTGTGATGACATACATGATACCCCAGCGCTTGGGATGTGGAGGAAGGAGCATCAGAAGTTCAAGGTCAATCCACAGCAGCTATATAGGTAGTTTGAGGCTAGTCTGGAATACATGAGACCTTATCAAGAAAAAAAAGTCAGGCTTCTAGGTCATTGCAAGTAATAATTCCTAAGCTCGGTAAGATGAAATATGAATAAAAGGATTTGAAAACAGGGTGACATGATATAACCATGAACAGAACACTCCAGAGAAGGTAAAGACAGAAGCAGGAAGGCCAGTGAGAAGGCTCTTCTGATCATCTATCTAGGAAATGATGATTGCAAAAGTAAGGATGGCAAATCTTATAAATCTGTGTTCACTAACATAGTAATGCTAGCGAAACCACAGATTAGACATTATCACCAGAAGAGTGAGCAAAGATGGAGAATGGGGGCGAACAGAATAGGAACCAGGATTGAGTCCTAAGACATCATCATGGAGAGGTAGAAGACATAAGGAAAACCAAAAGGATCTGAAACAGTCAGCTCTCCCTGCAAGAGGTTGTCACACCACCAACCTGAATTTGCTGTCTTTCCTTTTCATAAATGATCTTGATTATAAATGGATATGACTGTAAACATGTAGAATTATTCTGCATGATCTTCAACTTTATTAATGATTTATCATACTCTATATTTTCTCAAGTTACTGATTTGATGTTCAACCTAATTAGTGAAATTCATCTGTTAATAAGTGTCATAGTAGGCCATTGAACATTCACTTTTAAATGCTATTCCTTTGTATAATTGTGCCACATTGGTTTATTTCTGTATACAAGAACACATAAACTATTTTTCTTTCTTGATACTGTCAACAACCTTGCCACAAACATCCTCCCATGGGCTTCCTTTTGCCTTGTTTTGTGTTCTATGGGGAAGGTTTTTCAAACTTTAGCATTCAGTAGAAACAATTAGAAATTTTATTAAAGCCAGTTTCTGAGCCTCACCACCTCCAAAGTTTTTGCATAAGCTAAGAACCTGAGAAGTTGCATTTCTGACAAGTTCCCCTAGGGTATTTTTGTTCATGGTCCAAAATGACAGACACTCAGAATTAAAACACTGGGATATATCAGGCATACAAATGATGGTCACAGATGTGCAGGCACCTCTCTTGCTTTTCTACACATTGTCAACTTGCTTTGCAATGTGGGTGCCTAATTTATGCTTCCATCAGTGGCACGATCTTTAATACCAATTCTAGATGCTGTCAGCTTTTTAATTTTTGCCACACTGAACTTTAATAATTAAAAAATGAATCATAAAATTTGTTCTAGTTTTACTTCTGATGCTTTGATAAAACACCCTTACCAAAAGCAACTTTAGCAGTAAAGGGGTAGGGAGTGGGGGGGGGCTGTTTAATTTACAGTTCCAGACCATGATCCATCATTGAGAAAAAGTAGACAGAAACTTGAAAGTGAGTCTGCTTACTTTTCCACCCAGGATTACCACTGACAGAGGACCTCACTTCACAGCTAATGAAGTACAATAGAAACCATGAAAGGTACTGCTTGCTAGCTGACTCAAAGACAGGCTTATTAGCAGGCATGAAGACTGCTAACTTTTTTTCCAGTGCTCTCATCACCTAGGGATGGTGCTTCTCACAGTGGGCTGCCACTGTGCATGTGTGTGTGTGTGTGTGTGTGTGTGTGTGTGTGTGTTACTAATCAAGGCAGTCTCTTGCAGGGTAGGCTGATCTAGGCAATTCCTCAGTGAGGGCTACCATCTCAGAACACACTTAAAGCTAACCAGGGCAGCATATTTAATTACATATACCTAGGCACAGAAATAAACACCCTGAATACATTACACCCTAAAGTTAATCAGAACACATTCAAGCTTCTTTATTCCATAAAATTGCTCCCAATTAACTGCCATTTTCCCTATCAAAGCATGCATGGTGTGGACAAGATCATCAAAAGAGTTATGAAAGGAAAAAGAATGTGTGTTCCTTTTAATGAAAAACTTTAGTGTGGTTCTGTTTATTAGAGTTTGGAAAGCCAATGGTGATACAAAAATTTTATAAACTAATAAGGATAAAGGAAGTGAACGACTTTTACAATGAAAACACTGAAGAAATTGAAGAAAACACTAGGAGATAAAAAGATGTTCAAGGAGTGGAAGAACTAAAATTGTAGAAATGGCCACCCTACCAAAAGCAAACTATAGGATCAATGCAATCACCATGAAGAATCTGCTACTCACGGATCTGGTTGGTGGATGCACTGTAAAAGGCATTGACTGTTGTTGGATTTGTAAACCACCTGCAGAAAGAACAAATGCCACAGGTAGCTGTCAGTATCCAGATAGGAAAACAATAATAACAAAACAACACACATATTGAGGCAAGGGAAAATTATTGCTTCATCTACAGCTCCTACTATGTAAAATGAACAGTTTTGTGAGAAAGCAAGCACAGTTTGGCAAGAATATTTCAGCAGGGTTGGAGAAATGACTCAGTGGTTAAACACACTGGCTGCTCTTCCAAAAGACCCAGGTTCAATTCCCAATATCCACATGGAAGTTAACAACAGTCTTTTACTACAGTTCTGGGGAAATTATGGTATATGGACATTTACCCAGGCAAAGCACCTATACACATAACATAAAAATAAATCTTTTAAAAAAGGAATACTAGTATGCCTGGCTTTTCACTAAAAAGAAAAACCAATCAATAAATAAAAAACTCAACATGAATAAATCTAAAACACCTTTAATAGTAAGTTTACAACTAGATGTGTTCCCTCTGAAAATGGAAACACACAGCAGCAAGCTGATGTTTGCCAAGTTCTGCATAGATGACCCATGGGACAGCTATCTTTCTGGCCTATATCACTCTTGGCCAGGCTATGAAGCCATTTTAGATTGGTAATAACATAGAGATCCATTTAAAGATACATGAATAATATATCACTATGCTACTTCAGGACCCATCTGCTCCTGTGAAATGTTTACTGATTTAAGTTACAAATGCCTGACCTATCTCTATAACCAGCTGAGTTTTGTTGGATCAATCATCAGTGTTTCTGGGGTTTGGTTTCAGATTTAAAATGAAGATACTGGACTGGACGGATGGTTCAGCAGGTAAAGTGCTTGCCCTGCAATCCTGATAACCTGAGTTTTACCCATAGTACCATGGTAGAAGGAGAAAACCCACTCCTGAAAGTTGCCCTCTGACCTCCAAGTGGACATCATGGTGTGTGCACACTGTACTTACAAACCCATCATACACATGCACATAAGCACACACTCACACACACATGCACATAATAATGACAGTAATAGTGATAACAAATTAAAATAAAAGGTATACTATTAGACATTAGGATCTCTTATAGCAATTAACTGTATATCTTTATATTAAATACATAGGTTACTTCAAATGTAGCTTTTTTTGTAAAATATTAGAGTGTAAACACTCCAGGCTTTATGGATAAAGAAGCAAAACTGCAGATAGTATACAAATATGAAATACTAAACTTCACAAGTAATAATAAAATTAAATTATGGTAATCAATATCTTTATTCATGAAAATGACACAATTCTTTTGAGACTCAATATTTGAATTAACTGTGGTTTAACTTATGGCTTATCAACATCACACAAATTTCAAATGTTTATCTCTAAAACTCATTCTTGGTCTGTGAGTTATGTGAAATAGCCAAGTGGTATCTAGCCCAGTAACTGCCTTTTACAATTAAGCATGGGAAATTCCTTTTAAGAGTAGTTGCTCAATTAAAAGTAAACTTGTGCAGGACTGCTTAGAGCACAAGTCATGCTTGGCATTCATGAAGCTCTGATTGTGAGCTTCAATATTGTGTCAAATCATCTTAAGATAAATGGTTCAATTAGATCCTAGTGTTTATCAAAAAAGTTACCAACTGACCCACTTTTCCTAACTGCTAATAGACAAAGGCATAAATGCATGAACACACTCAAAACCACTGGCTGAGAGTCATTTCAGAGAGACTTCTAAAGCTTCAGCAAGGGTTGATAAAACATCTTACCTCATATATATGGCCTTTTTATTCCTGACCTCTATCCAACTCTCTGAGTTACTATTAATTCTTTGGCCCATTTGGAGTCTTAATTGTCCCTGGAGCTGGTTTTAAGTATCTGCACCAGCAGCTCCTATCAGTTGTTGATGTTTTTATTTCTTCTGTTTATTCAGGAACCATGCAAATCCAGCTGTGAAACATTGTGTATATCTCCTTAATTATATCCAAGTCTATTATATATTTAGTTTTACTATTCTCTGATGCAAACTTTTAATATGTGTTTACAAAAATAGTTTGTTCTTCTCAAATTATAATATGGAATCTAAATTCCTTTCCTCTCTATTATGGACTAATCTTGCTGACTCTCTGCTAAAGCTGGAAAGGAGCTGGTAGAGTGCTTGCTTAGCATTTAGGATGCACTGGGTACTATTCCCAGCCCCATATAAACTGGCTTTGATGGCATACACTTATAACCTGAGCATTCAGAAGGTTAAGGCCAGAGGAATCCTCAGCTGTATATCAAGTTTGATGTCAGCCTATGACATGAGACCATATCTCCAATAAATAATGTTTTATAAAAATAAAATAAAATGGCACTTGATGACTTCCAAAGACAACATACTGATGCAGGGGGAGAGGGGCACAGCCTCTTTTCTTTATTCCCTACCCTTGTCAAGAAACCAGCTATTCAACTTTGTTCATCAACCAACATTCTGTTAAGAAGTTCCAAACACAAAGCGGCCATACATAAGTGTTCTATCCAATAAGCACCAATGAGGAGGAATGTAAGAGAGAGGACTCAACCACTATCTTACTATAACTACATAAAAGATTATGAGCACTAACCACAGAACTAAGACTAATGACCACACCTAAAATCAGAATATGTAAAAGTTAAATGACTGATGTTGCTTTGAGCACCTAATTTGGGGGGTAGTTTGTTATTGCAACAAAACAGTTGAATGTAGAAAAGTTGACTCTCCACAGATTAAGTCCTACCTAAGAAGCTGAATTTTCCCATTAGTATTTGCCAATATGATGGATTTTAAAAATTATTAAGGTAGAATTCCTTAAATCCAAGCACATAAACATTAATTCTTTTAATTGCTCACACTTGTCAAAGTTGGTCATTATTTAATTGTGGGGCCCTGAAGGCATTTCAGTTTGTAGTACTTATCTCCTAGGATGATTCAACATCCAAATGGCATGTTCTAAGCAAAAGATCATTAAATCTATTGTTAAATATACATCTATTTGAACAAACAAAAATACCAGCCAGGTGCCTTTGATTCTTCTTACTGAATTCGGGGTGCCCCTACAGTCTGTATTTGTGGAAGAAATAATAGCTAATGTAAAGGAAAGAAGTCTAATATAAACTTCAAGTCTCAAAACATATGGGGCAGAACATAGTTAAAAGAATATATTACTAAAATTTAATAAACTTAGAGAAACACTGATACTCTGATTTCCATTGAGTGCCTAAAATAGATAAAAAAAAAAATCAAGCTAAAATTTCACATTTTATTTATCAACCCTTACAGGTAGTCTAGGAAATATGAAATAAAAAAATACTGAATATATAATACTTTTTAACCAATTTCCTCCAGATAACATTATTCACATTTGGTATTATACATAAAGCTTTGTAAACAAGATTTCAGGGAACGATTGCAATTTGTGTAGATATTTAATGTGGGTTTTTTGCAAACTTTTTCTTTAAGGCTAGAAAAGAGAGCCAAGACATGTTTTGTCACAGTAGAATAAGAGTGAGTTAATAAGGAAGCTGGCTTAGAATCATTTCTGTCAAAGAAGAGGATCCTGAAGGAAAGAAATTACTTTTGACTCAATCCAAGCAGCAAAGTAAATCCTCTATTTTTTTAAGAAAAGATGAAGTGACAATGCTGAGAACCAATCCCTAAATATGTACCTTCAGGGATGACCACCCAATTAATTTCATTCTTGCTGACATTTCCCATTGCCTTAGAAATTTCTTAATGCATATTAGTGAAGCTAAAATGGATTCCATGAGAGAAAAAGAAAATATGATAAAGGGTATTTATCTTCCAGCCCCACAAAGAAGCAAAATGTTATTTTAGGGCTTTGGGGGATGATAATCATGATGTGCTGTTCAAAGTAAACTAGTACAGAGGAGCTACTCCAGCATCCTCCTCACTTGATTGGCTCATGAATTTTCAGACCTAAAAGATGTCAATTAAAGCACATGGGTTTCATGAAGCTAAAATTCCCTACAATGTTTGAAATGGGCTAGACATTTCCTTTACAAGAAAAAATGACCGTCATGTCATTTTGCTATGGAAATGGGACTTTAAACTTCTTAATATTGTTTTTTTTTTTTTTTTTTTTTTTTTTTTTTTTTTTTTTTTTTTTTTTTTTTTTTTTTTTTCTTTTTTAAAAAA
>PVIH01016019.1:0-47224 GCA_004025045.1 Sigmodon hispidus
CATGAGTATAAGGGTGTACATGTTTGGGGGTCTCTCTTCACATGAGGTTCACTGATCTGCTTGTGGTTAGCCTGTGAGCCCCACGGGTCCTTCCATCTCTTTCCCCAGTGCTGGGATGAGCCTGGCAAGTACTTTATAATAGCCTCTTCCCAGCCGCACACCATCTTAGGCCCCTCCACAAAGCACTGTACACTCTCCTGGAATGTCTTTCCCATCTGTGTTTTCTGTTTTTTTATATATGTTATCTAAGGTTTGCAGCCAAACTGAGTTCAGTTTCCCCTCTTCCTTGGTAGAGACCCTTCCCCTTGACCGTTGTGTCTTGAGTTGGCATCTCATTCCTATGTGCTTTGGTGACACAGACTCTGCAGCCAGTTAGTTACCCTGCTGACTGTCAGCCAGTCAGTGGCCATTTTGAGCTTTATGTCAAATGGAGCCGTGATAGGTACTGAGGTACGGAAATACTCAAGTTAGGGTTTCTTTGAGGTGTTCCTTGCGCCATGTGTGGACATGTAAAAAGGCTCCTGCACAGGGACTGACCTTGGCTCAAACCATGAGCACAGCACCCTAGCACTGAGCCCAGTGTCCAGGAAATGATATTTGATCTGATGTTTAAAGAAAGAAGTTTCTAAGTGAAGGAGAGTGCGGGCGAAGGTACAGAGGCAGAGTACCCTAAGAGGAGGGGGGCTACTTAGGGAGCAAAGAGGATAGTTTGTTTTTAGAAAAATATCATTGTCAGTACTTATGATATGTACAGTGGCTTCTTGGGAAAGGTGGAGTTGGAGCATGGGGTGGGAAGAGAGACGTGAATGGAAAAGTTCTTACCATCAAGATGAGGAGCGGAGGCGAGCAAAGCCCTCCCACAGTCTTGCGCATCTCTCTTGTGTGTTTATGGCCCTCCCATCTGCAGAATGACCACATACATACTTCAGTATGTGACTGAGTCCCCACAAGATAATTAGTGGATTTTAATGATAGAGCCCAGGTCCTGTTTGTATCTTCCCACCCGACTTTAAAGGTATGAAAAGTAGAGCTGGTGATTGGAGATACAGAATGGAAGAGTCTATGGCATGAATAATTAAGAGCTGATCATAAAGCTAGAAAAGAATAAGACATTCAGTATGCAAAAATGCAAATGAGGAATATGCAGAAGATGTGGATGCCTGAGTGTGACGGTTCAGGCAGGGTTACTGGAGGCTGCTGCGTGTGTTTCCTGCGTGGAAAATGCATGGAGGGTTCCCTTACTGGGTGTAGAGTCTCAAAGCAGAAGAGACTGTGAGAATTACTGTGGTATCTTTAGAGGAGTCCTTTCTTCTGATACATCTCTCTTATTGTTTCCTGCAGATAATATATAAGCTACTTTCATCATGGGAGAAATAGAGCAGAAGCCCACCCCAGCATCCCGTCTGGGGGCCCCGGAGAATTCGGGGATCAGCACCTTGGAACGAGGACAGAAACCTCCACCTACACCTTCAGGAAAACTCATGACCATCAAAATCCAGATGCTGGATGATACCCAGGAGACCTTTGAAGTTCCAGTAAGTCAGGGCTTTGTCCAAAGGGTGTGGGCACCTGGAAATGGGAAGGTCACTGATGGCCCAGTGACATGAGGTGTACAGAGGGTCTCTGTGCCTAGGCACCTCACTCCTCACTCCCAGCAGGCATTGGGAAGGTCACTGATGGCCTAGTGCTGTGAGATGTATGGAGAGAGTCTGTGTGTCAGGCATCTCATTTCTTCATTCACAGTAGGCATCATTGATCCATTCTGAGGGATCTGTTTTTCACATCTGTGCTTGAGCCACTTGTACATATAGTGACATGGATACTTTAGCTGCAGTCTTACTGTGACTTCCCAGACACAAATACATCATTGTGTGTATGTGTGTTTTATATAGTGTATGTAGCATGCCTATATATATATCAAATATAATTGATTAATATATATTATGTGGTATAACTACATCTAAAGATATAAATGTTAAGATTGGTGATGGAGGGAAGGATGATACTCTTAAGTGGCTTGCACTTTAATTTGTTGATATCACAGGCAGTCAGTCCTCTCGTGGGGTGATTATGTGTTGTTGGTCCCACGTAACATTCTCCTGAGAAAACCATCAGAGTTCCACATGAGGAAATTGGGAGCAAGTGAGCTCATAGCCTCCCTGTAGAGGGATATTAGAAACCCTTGGCCCAGACTTTGCATGTGGCAGCTGTAGAAACAAGAATGCCCCCCCCATCCCATCCCAGGGGCCAGGAAAAGAACCTTGGGTAACCAGCAGAGTCAGTGTCCTCTGTTCCTCTTAGTCAGAGCCCCTTAGCGCCTCATGATGTTTGTTGAGAGCACTACCCCCATTGTTCCCAGCCTTCTGCTTAAGTGCCTGTTGCTGGAGATTATGCACCATGCCAGTTACGGAGGTGTGACCTGTTGAGGGCCCCAGAACAGAGACTACACTTATTGACCCTGACCAGCCAGAGACCCCTCTGCACACATCATGTCTCAGCTTTTGTGACCTATCTTGGCTCCCTGCCACTGTGTCAATCACTGACTGTAGAGGAATAAAATCAGTCTTTACTCCAAGCAGCCAACTCGGAGACAGCCTTTTGGAACACACCTGTTTCTGAAGTGGAGGCAGTCCCTTCATTATTTCTGTTGGCTAGAGTGTCTGAAACTTAATAGTTGGCATTAACGGTGGTAACCCATCATTTAATCATTTATGGGATATGATTCAGTAAATTATATTTATTTCACAGAACATTGTTCAGAGAGTGTGAATTAAGTGTCTCAGGGAAAGATAAACCTCAGAATGGCTGTGTTTAAAACTACCAATTTTATCGCATGTTGCAAACGGCCTTTGTACCTTTTTAATTTTCTTGCTGAGGAATTCATCTTTCAAGGACTTGGCCTAGGACTTCATATTCCAGTGAACAAAGCCACTGCTAATTTCTGGAATTGTAGACTACATTGGGAAAGCACCTGTCACCCACTGAGAATTCTGCCTTCTGGCCCGCCTGGCCTCCTTCTCCCTCCCCAAGTGTTCTCTGCCTTGCCAGACTGGTTTGGTGAAGTGTTCATTTCTCTTTGCTCTTTGGTCCTGTTAGGAGCCAGGCTCCAGCAACGCTCTGTTAAATGGTGTTCCTGTGCAGGCTGAGGTAGAGAGGCTATCAAATGCTGCTGCTGTGTGTGACTGGGGGTTCTTCGTACAGTTTTCAACTGTGCTTCTTCACAAAAAGCACAGGTTACCGCTTCATACTCAGCTACCATCGGAGTAGAAACCGTAGGCACTATGAAGGAATAGAATTGTATGTTCATCTTTTAAAATTCTTTCAGGGGCTGGAGCAATAGTTGAGCTGTTTAAATACAGAGCACAAGATCTGATTTGGATTTCCAGAACCTATGTTGTTTTTAAAACAAAACAAGCAAAAAAATCCTGCCATTGGCTGTGTGTACTTGTAATCTCAGAGCTGAGAACTTGGGGACAAGTGAAACCCTTGGGCTCACTGGCCATTCATCCTAGCCTGTTTGCTCAGTTCTGGCCAGCAAGAGATCCTGTCTCAAAGGTAGATGACACCAAAGGAACAGCCCTGAGGTTGTTCTTTGGCACTCACACACATGCTTGTACATGCTTGTACATGCACACACATGCACACACACACACACACACGTAAGTATTTTATAATTTTTTATAGATATTCTTTCCATTTTTAACCCTTCATTCTGTCCCTGTCGAAACTCCTGTGTGCCCCTAATGGCCCTGTTAATTTAGCAACGCTTTAGGTTGTGGCTTGTGTTTGCACCCTTGTCAGGGTGGAACCACACTGCCTGGGGGAAAAATTCCACTTTCTCCTCCCATAGAGCTTGTTTCTGTTGGGCAACACTCTTAACCTTCAAATCCTTGAAGTGAGGCAATAGTAAGTAACACTTTATGTTTCATGATTTAAAAAACAAAGATTCACATACAAATCTACTGTGTTTTGGGTGCACATTGGGAGTTTAAAGGTAGGATTTGTGGCATTTATATGCCTGGCTGCTGGCTTCTCTCTCAGGGTAGAGCTCCACTTTCTGATCCCCATGCTTCCCCACCCCCATGTAGCAGAGCAGATAGATGATTGGTGGTCATTAAGTGTTTGCTGAAGGAATGCTCCAGTAAATTTATCTTACAATTAGAGTTTAGTAGTTTTAACATGTCTCTTCCATCCATATTTTATTTGTCTTTTTCTATTTGGGTTAGACTGTGCCTCCTCAGCTCACGGGCAACAGATGTTTTTCTTAAACTGGCTGTAGAAAGGCAGATGGATATCAGCATGTCTCTGGCTGGAGCAGATTCTAAATCTCTGTGGTGAGCTCTTTCAGAATAGCTAGGGTCCAGACCATCCCACAGCTGAAAGCCATCAAGGCTTCATGGTGCCTCAGTCATTCCCAGGATGGAAAGGAAAGAAGGAAGGACAGAGGCTTCAGGGCTGCAGAGACCAGACCGGCTCCCCATCATTGCTTTACTCCTTTGCTTCAAGGCTTTCTGCTAAGACTGGGGCTGTCTGAGCCTCTCCCACAGGGGCAGGATGGGGCATCCTGGTGAACATATTCTCATCACACACGAGCCTTTGACCTGTAAGTGAGCAGGGCATGAAGCCAGAGGCTTCCTCATTGCCTTTGGGGGTTCTGTCTCCAGTGAGCCCTGTTTCCCCGGGGATTGAGTCTTTTTTTTTTTTTTCCTTTAGAAAATTTTTAATGAGGAATTGATTTTTAGGGGGAAGCTAGGGCAGTATACACCAGTCTTTTCCACTCCGGGCTAGCTGGGTGAACTTGGACATCTCTCTCGGTACTTCCTCTGCACAATGGAAAGTTCAAAACCAACATTTATAGGAAGCTCTTACCTGGTGTTTTATTATTTTGATGTTGAAAACACCATGCAGATAAGCCACACCTCACATTGTTTGATAACACCGCTTTCTCCTCTTATGAAGCTTATAAAGTGCTGTGGGTTCCAGGCCTTGGAAAGCCTTAATCCTACATGAGGCATGGGATGCCCTTCCCCCATAAGCTGCCTCGTGAGAAGGTCCCTGAGAAGGTTTTGTGTGTGTGGAGGGCTGGTGGGAAGAGCTGAGGAGAGTCTAGGAGCCAGTAGAGCCTGGCCTTGCCCCTTGAGCAGGCCTTGTAGCTCTAAGGCAAATGTAGCCAGTGACCTTTTAGGGGATCGTCAGGAGTGGTGGTGGACAGAATGCAGCCTGTCCAGGCCTGGGTCAGGGCAGGAGATTCCACGGGACTCTTGCCTTGATTTCCTTGGCCGCTGCCATAGCTCTGCTTTGTCTAGTTTGCCTCCTTTGCCTACAGACCAAATGTGAATGTGGCCACTGGGGATCCTGGGAGAGAGTCGGACCCTGGTCCTGAGGGTCTCCTGTAGGCATGGACACTTCTTAGACATTGACCTTCACTTATGCATTAGCATGTCATGGGAATCGAGACTTCTTTGCCCAGTTGAATGTGGCCGCGGAGTGGGAGCACCTTGTAGGCCAGGCTTTGTCTCTCACAACCTGTGCCAGACCCATGCCCTCGGGTCTGACATGGCGTTGCTCACTAGCTGTGTAGCTTCATGCATTGGACTTGCAAAGCAGTTGCGGGAAGGGCTTGGTGCTAGCCCAGCACAGAGATGAAGGAATTCCTCATCTGTGCTTTCTCAGGTTTACATCAAGGTCGTGTGGCGTTGGCTCCCTGTGCACAGGATCTTTGGTACCGCTGGTGTGTAACCCTGTCCAGCCTTTGTGAGATGGTACTTCACTACTGCTCTGATAACCTGGAGCCTCTCTGCTCACACCAGGGTAGCCTTGCCTTGAAGAGATCTGCCTCATCTTGCTTCTTTAGCTCTAGCGTTATCTACCAGGAGGTCCCTATTTTATCTAGTCATCCTCCCAAGATCCTTCACATTCCCAGTCTGGGCTGTTTAGTTAGTTATTGCCCCCTCTCTAGCCCCAGGCCCCACTTGGCCAGGCTCTGTCAGAGGGCAGTGCTCATCCTGAACAGTATCTCTCCTCTTCTCTAATTAGCCTGGGAATCTGTGTCTCCCATCTAACTCCACAAGGAGTCTCTACATCCCTGGGCTCACAGTTTCCTTATCTGTAAACCGAAGTCCATGGTCCAGGTACCTTCTGCTCCTTCTCTGTTTGTTGGAAGTTAGGATGCTCTGTTGACCTCCTTGTGGATGAATCAGCTTTTTGTGACTGGTCTGGAATTCTTCAGCAAGACAGTTAACACTATGGGGATTAATGTTGTTGTTATTGGTTCTTTTTGTTTGTTTTTGTTGAGCTCTGTAGCCCAAGCTAGCTTCAAATCAAAAGTCTTCCTGTCTCACTTCTAAGACCAGACTGTGCTGCCTCTGCTGGGGGTATTAAAGCAAGCAAAATGCCCAAGGAAGGTCTGACCAGATAGGTCATTGCTGTATACCCAGTGAGAGCTACAGAAGAGGACCTTCTCGGGGTATTGCATACCACTTTACAGGGTAGCAGGAGTCTTGGAAGTGCAGCTTAGGGGTGTAGGATGGTTACCCTAAAGCTCTTGGAACCCCTTGGCAGTCCGAGATGGGAGGCTGAAATAAATTATGTATTTTCCAAGTAGCACATTGCTGATTAAAAAAAGTGCAACATGTTTGTCGAAGCTGGAGAGGAGCCTTTACACGTTCCTTTGATGTCATAGAAAGGACTACATCTGAATTTTCTACTTTTTTTCTTGGGAGCAGAATTGCCCAAGTTGTTTTGGAGCTCTAATTAGGAACATTCTAAAGTCAAACCTTGAGTCATTAAACAGGGCTTTCATTTTATTACCTTCCAGATGAAACAGGTTTTTCATTGCCCTGACCCTCAACAAAACCCCAGCAGGCCCTCAATGGAGATTTGTTCTTCCACTCTGTGTGACTCTGCAAAGGGCCTTGGGGGTGGCAGGTGGCATTTTATGGCCATCTTCCTGATTCTTAGGCTCTGTTTGCCCACTTGGGACACCTTGTGTCTTGTGTTTGTGGCCCTGTGGGTTTTGCCAGGGAGAGCCCAGGCTGAACATTAGCTGAGGTCTTTGTCCTTTTTGGATGCCGTGATGTTTCTCTTGCAGCTGTGTGGGAACTGAGTCCTGTTGGACAAGCCCTGGTAAACCTGTTAGTCCCTTCTCCCCTCGGAGAGATGAGTTAGATACACCTGTGCTGGGACCGCTTGCGTCCCTGCTTCGCTGTGTCTCTGGCTCTCCTGGAGGAGCAGGGTAGATGTACATAAAATTTAATTGGCTATTTAAAGCCAAGGCCCAGAGCACACGCTGCCTCTTAAAGCGTCAGCTCTTGGTGAGAACAAGTGTAGGGAGTTTCACGTGTCCTTTGGGCTCTTAAAAATAAGCCAGACATTTCTTTCTCCTTATCCATGTTGCTCTTGGCTCTTTAACCAGCTTTCTGAAGTAGTACTGAAGCCTGCTCTGTTGGGCCTGGTCATTTCTGTGCATTATTTAACTTAGGATGATAAATGGAGCCTGTCTGGGTTTAGCCTCCCGAGGTTAAATTGAAAGGCTGTTTTAATGGAGTCAAAAAAAAAAAAAAAAAAAAAGGTTTTCTTTTTTTATAAATCATTCCAGATAAATACTGTTAACCTTGCCTCCTGGCTCCTTAGTTGCAAAGAGCTGAATTTAAATGGGCCCAAAATGTTTTGTGTTCCCCTTTCAGTTTTAGTTACTCTAGTGATCAAAGCCAGTCATACAGCTAAAAAATGATGTGGCCATGTTCTAACAGCTGTTTGCTATTTTCTCCCTTAAAATAAAATTACTCAGAGTATGATAAATAAAAAGAATAGATGGTAATTAAGAATGTCCATCTCTGACATTAAAATGGGCCACAGTAGGAAGTTTGAGAAGCTATTATTTTTCTTCTTTCTTTCTTTAAACGGAAATAATAAAATTTCACAGACCGGGAAAGAGGGATGTGGAGGCCCCTGGGTCCTGACTTGATGTTGCTCACCAGCTGTGTGGCTTTCTCATCTCCACATGAGGAAGCTGACTTCAGGACTGTGTGTGGAGTTAAAATGGAGCATCTTGTGGGAAAATGGTGCAGCAGGGTACACTTGCTGCTCTCAGGAAGGTGAGCCTTCTCTGCTCCTCCTGCCTTAATTGGCACTTCATGTCCTTCTGGATCCTGGCTCAGGCTCCTAATTCAGGAAAAGAGAAAGCACCCCAGAGTGCTCTAAGATAAACACTGCATGCTGTGTCAGGCTCGCTCCTGTTCCAGGTAGCCTGGGGCTTTCTTTAGATGGGTGCTAGTGTTAACCCAAACTAGTCATGTGTTCTGTTGGCTTCCTGAAGATCTGTGAGATGCAAGTTGCCTGCATTGCTGTTTCTGCCGAGCAGGTGGATTTTTGTGTCCTGGACCCACTGCCGATTCCCCGAGCCCCAGCTCTGTTTGCTTGGAAATAGAGAGGGAGCTGGGGGCAGTGGCCCATGTGCACACACACAGGCTGTGCTCCCAACCGACGGCAGGCTAACATAGGAAAGGTGCCCCATGACTTGAGCCAGCCTAGGCCACCTAGATCCACCTGAGCTGCACAACAAACCGTCTCAAAAACACAAAATAAGAAAAAAATGGGGATTTTTGTTTCTTAGAATTTTTCATGCATTTTGCTTTGTTGATTACTTGGTCTCTTTTATTTCCTGAGCTCCAAGACCCGACCGTTTTCCTAGCGTTGGGTATCTGACAAGATCTCTGCATCTGCTGCATGGAGACTGGACAAACACGTCCAAGATAGTCTTGGGATTTTGTGATTCCTATCTCAGTGTGGGTTTTGTGTGTCTCGTGAAGGAGGGGGTGCCCTTAGCTTTGATTACAGATGTGAAAGCAGGTTTGTACAAGTTGGAGTGGTCCGTCCAGCTACATTTGCTTATTTTATTGCTTTGGACACTTGAGTTGGATGTGGAGGCTGTAAATCCTCCAGAGGATATGGAATAATTCCCTCAAGTTTTGAGTTTTCTGTGGATAGATCGATTGTGGAAAAAACAATTCTAAAAGCGTGCACTAACTTTTGTGTGCAAGAGATTCACATGAGCTTAGCATTGTGTCTCCCCCTCTATATGAACAGGAAGTTGGACCAGATACTCACAATGGGATTCTGTGGCTCTGGTTTTATTTATGGACTGTGACCTTGGAAACATGATCTGGGTTCCATAAGTGTTTATCAACATGAGAGGCAAGGTGCTGCCAGTGATAAGAATGTGAAGAAAAATAGCAACTAGTCTTTGTAGAAAGGACGGATATTATTTGTGGGTAGGCAGTGAGCTGGCACAGGCCTCTGGCAAACGTCTTCCTCTCTGCGATATGAAAGGGAATAGTTGTTCCCTTAGCTAATCTGTGAAGACTTCATGGGAACATAAGACTTAGGGTGGGTGAGGGTGATGTGAGGGAGCCAGAATCCCACCCTGGGACCCCCATACTTCATTCTGCACTTTACCTGCTTTTGGAGGCCATCGGATCCATGGGGGTGATATATCCCATCAGTTGTACCAGAGAAAGATCCTGTGTTTGTGGGAGGATTGCCATGGCAGTTATTGGTCAGATGTAGGATGGCGGTTACTAGTAAGGGCCAACCCTGGGCCTGAGTGTTAGACAGAATATCAGGGAGCTCCCATTACATGGAAGCATAGGTGTATAGGCCGTAAGTTTACAGATTGGGTGGCTCCATCTGGTCACCAAGGACCAAGTGACAGACAACTACCTTATGAGATATTGTCCTCTTTTAGTGGGTATGTGTAAGGAACAATAAGAGGCATTGTGTGTGTGTGTGTGCGAGTATGTGTCTGTGTGTGGTGTGTGTGTGTGCACTCTGGAGACCAGAGGTCCCTGGCATGTGTCTTCCTAAATCAATGAACTCTTGATTTTTGAGCAGAGTCTCCCTCTGAACCCTGAGATGCAGCTAGACTGGCCATCAAGGCCTGGGATTGTAGACCTGCAGAATTGTGCCTGGCTTTTATGTAATTTGAACTTGGGCCCTCATACTTGGGTGACCAGCACTGTAACAATGAGCCATCTCTCTAGCATCTCTACTGTCATTACTAAATTATCCTGAGACAAAGTCACACTCTAGCTCATGCTGACCTTGAATGCTTCTCTCTTGCCTCAGTCTCCTCATAAAAATGCCACTAGACGGGGGCTGGAGAGACGGCTCAGCGGTTACGCTCTTCCAGAGGACCCGGGTTCGATTCCCAGCACCCACACGGCAGCTAACAACTGTCTGTAGTTCCAGTTCCAGGCAAACACTAAGGCAAATAAATAAATAAAGTTTAAAAAAAATTAAAAAAAAATGCCACTAGACATAGCAAATAGAGGTAGGTTACTAAGTTCCAACATGCTTTGTAGACTAATCCTTTTAACTGTTCTCATCATCCTGTAACTGACCTTAGCCTGTCACACTTGACTGGAGCCCAGGATGGAAATGCTTCGATCCAGAATTTCCAAGGATTCTGTTCATGGTTTATATTGCATAGCTTGCCATGTAATTTCAGTGGAATTCACTTGAAATATGAGCTATAACATAGGTTATGGTGGTTCATCTGTATGGATTTCTGTCAGCACATAGAATGAGAGTGAAATTTCAATTACCTTTGATCTGGACACACTAGAAGAATGTTTTCAGAGTTTCCAGGCAGTCACAAGCCCTGAAAAGGAGAAACCTCCTGGAAAGCTGGCACAGTTGTTTATGATGGTGCCACAGGGGCACTGTCAGCTGTAGCTACAATAGTCAAAGCTTGACTCACACTGGAAATGGGAAGATGGGTGAACCTACCCCTTCCCAGCCACCCCTGTCTCCTGTCCACTGACCTCTAACCAGAATCCTTAGGGCAGAGGAGCTGAGCTGAGCTATGGGACAGTTTTTAACAGGACATGTTCACTCAGGAGGAGACCAAGAATGCCTCACAATATGTGCTGGTGGCTCTGTCAACTTGACACTTACTGGAGTTCTCTGGAAGAGAGAATATTATCGTTAAGGAATTGGTCCTTCAGGTTGGGCTTTTTGGTTGATGCTGGGTATGAGTGGGCCCAGTCCACTGTGATTAGTACCACCCTCACGGTGAGGCAAGTAGACCTGGGATTCCTAAGACGTGGAGCTGAGTGAGCCAGTGAGCAGCATTTCTTCCTGGTCTCTTCTCCAGTTTCTCCTTCGCGGTCCTGTGCTCCCTGCCTGCTCTGATTTCCCTTGATGCTAGACTGTAACCTGAGAGCCAACTAAACCCTCTCTGCCCTAAGTTTTGATCATAATGTTTATCATAGCAGCAGAGATCAAACTAACCCACAGAACACCGAGGACCTCTCTGTTTTGAATTTTCAGCATGTCATCTGTAGACCCAGTCACATAGTAAGCACCAACAAAATAATACCTTTTGTTCATGTAAATTCTGTGACTCATGGGCACATGCTTGTTTTGTGGCCTATGTCAATAGTAAAATTTAATTAATTAAAAAGGGGACATTTTCCTTAGTTACTACAGTGTATGTTGAGGAAAGGCATTGAACCCAGACTCGGCTATTGTTCTGGACAGTCTTATCATTGCTACTTGGTTTAATTATTCTTGTGAGCACCTAGAAGACTGAATCAGTAGAAGCAGTAGGTGGGATAGGCACAAAACAGTCCATTGAGTCCAGATAGATCATAGAACAAAGACACTGGTTTCCGCGCCACATGATCAAGCTGCTGGTGTTTGCGCCACTGCCTTGTTGACGCTTTCATGGTTTGTTCAACTCTCACTGACTGAGGAGAGTGTTGATAGTTATGTGATAAAACTTCCCAGAGAGACACAACACACACATCCATTCAACCCAGGCAGGAACGTGAGTTCCTGTCAAAGGCAACAAAGACCATGAGTGAGTTCTCTTGGGGTCACTCACAGGAGCAGAAATGACTCAAAGACAGCTGCATCACCAAGGCCACCCCAGCATGGTGACAGCTAACCAAAGCTGGAAGCCTGGAGTATGCTTCACAGTCTATAGGCAGCTCAGCGGGTTGGTGAGTGTCTCTCCTGGTGCCTCGGTTGGTCTAATACTTCTGTAGGCAGCTCAGCTGATCTCAGACCTCAGACATAGGACCTTTTTTAAGTCCTTTTTTTTTTCCTCTGAGAGGGAGTCTTCAACTTCTTTCTCTGGCTGAGAGGGGGTCGGTAAATCTGTTCCATTTCAGGAACTTCCTGAAGCTATTAAGTTACTTAGTTTCCTGCTTACGGAACTTCCCTGCGGGTGGAATGTTTCAGTCTGTTAGGAAATTTATACAGCATTGACCTAGTCACTGATGCAGTTGTTTTTTCCCATGAACCTTCCTTTCTTTTTTTTTGGGGGGGGGTTGTCAGGTGAACTTTTCTGTTAGTGTCTTCCCTCAGCTCCTCTTTGAAAGCTCTGGAAGGGGCATACAGGCTCCAAAGTAAAGTCCTGATTTTCTTCAATAGAAACCAAGAGGCTGCCAGTATTCTTTCAGCATCCTGCCAGTCTAGGGCTGCTCAGAGAGAAAGAGCCTTTCAGTGAGTACACAGCACAATGCTTAACTTCCACACTTACTTTTTTGCCCTTTAGTCTGGCTCAGAAACGCTGTCCTTTGGGGCCTAGAAGAGGTGATTTTGTTCTGGTCATTGTTTGGCAGGACACAGGGTCCTAGATGAAAACAAAGACCCTTTCTCCATGTCCTCTATCCACAGGACCCTGTGGCACCGCTTTCCACTGTGGCATTGAGGTGAGGCTGCTGTTCTGGTCCCTGTTCTGTTGGTACATCAATGGAGTAGTGGTTTAATTTGGCCTCCATGAATGGATCGCGTCTTAATTAGTCTCTGTGGCTGCTGTTACAAAGTGTCCCTAACCTGATGGCTTCCAGTGCCACAGAGTCCACAGTGTGGGTTCCTCTAGGAGTTGTGGAGAGGAACGTGTCCCATGCTTCTTGGCTTCTCAATTGGCTGCCTTCAATGGCTGATCTTGACTGTGTTCAGAATCACCTAGGAGACCCACCTCTGGTTATGTCCGTGATGTAGTTTCCATTTACAAATGAAGAGGGAAGGCCAGCCCTGAGTGTGGTCCCCTCTGTGCTCTGGGGCCCTGGACCGAATAGAAAGGGGGACACGTGCTGAGAGCCCCAGTGCCGCTTCTGTCCCCTGCTAGTGGGCCCCAGATGACAGCTGCCACGTGTCCTTTCTGTAATGAGGAATTGCAAACTCCTGAGTCAGAACATGAACACTTTCTTCTTCCTTTCTCAAGTTTGGGTTTTTTGTTTGTTTGTTTGTTTTTTTTTTGGTGTGTGTGTATTTTTATTTTTGGCTTTCTTTTTTTCTTTAACCTGTCACCTTTATGTGGTTCAAACACAAACTCAGGCTTTCAGACTTTTTTTGGCAAGCATTTAACCCCTTGATTAGGCCACTGAACTTTCCCAAGTTCCTTAAAGAGTATATTACTGAGGCTTCACCCAGCAACTGATGGGAGCAGATGCAGAGACCCACAGTGGAGCTGGGGAATGCTGTGGAAGGGGTTGGGGAAGGACTGTGGGAGCCAGAGGGGCCAAGGACACCACAAGAAAACCACAGAATCAACTAACTTGCGTTCACAGGGGCTCACAAGGACTGAACCGCCAACCAGAGACCTTGCATGGGACCGACCTAGGCTCTCTGCACATGCTGTGTATCGTGGTCTTCTTGTGGGGCTCCTAAGAGAAGGAGTAGGGGCCGTCTCTGACTCTACTCTGTTACCTGCTTTTGGAACCTTTTCCTCCTACTGGGTTGCCTCATCCAGCCTTAATAAGAGAGGAGGTGCCTCGTCTCACTGCAACTTGATATGCTGTGGCTGGTTAATATTGGGGAGGCCTGCCCTTTTTGAAGAGAAAGTAGGAGGAGTGGATGGTGGGGGGGGCTAGTATCAGAGATTGGGGTAGAGACTGGATGGAGGCAGAGGAGAGACAGGGAGGGAAGAGAAACTGACCAGACTGGAAAAAAATAAATTAATAAAAAAGAAAGACAAGAATAAACTAATTATAAAAGGAGCAAAACAAAAAGTATTACTGTACATGAGTGCGTGCTCGTGTGTGTGTGTGTGTGTGTGTGTGTGTGTGTGTGTGTGTGTGTGTGTTAGTATGTGTCTTAGTTGCTGTTCTATTGTTATGAAGAGACTCATGACCAAGGCAATTCTTATAAAAGAAAGCATTCATTTGGGAGCTTGCTTCCAGTTCCAGAGGCGGTCCATGATCATCATGGCAGCAGGCAGGCATGCTGCTGTGAGCTCACTTCTGACCACAACCAGCAGACAGACACTGGCCCTTGCTTGGGGTTTTGAAGTCTTAAAGTCCATTCCCAGCAGCAGACCTTTTCCAGTAAGGCCACACCTCCTAATTCTTCCCAAGCAGTTCCTCTTCCTGGGGTCCACGTGTCCATTCTCATTTAGACCACCATGTGTGGAGCTGAAAGTACAGTTTTGGAGTTGCCTCTGTCTTTACATGGGCTCCAGGGATTGAGCTCAGGCGTCTGCTGTGCCTCGACCTACCCAGCCACCTTATTGGCCTCCCTTCTCAATTGTTTCCTCACATATATGGCCTTAACTAGTACACCAAAGGTCGTGAAGAATCTTCCTCCATCATCTCAAGGCTTTCTTGCTGTGTGAGTTGCTTACCCCTTTTAACTGAGAACACAGCCATTTTAGAGGAAGTCCCATGGTTTTTTACCTTGGTGTCTGCACAGAATTCTTTGCTTACTCAGGTTCTATTGGGGTTTTCATTTTGGGGGATATAATTCACTCTACATATACATATGTAACTACTTTTTTTTCCCCCTGAGATAGGGTTTCTCTGTGTAACAGCTCTGGCTATCTTGGAACTTGCTTTATAAACCAGGCTGGCATCAAACTCAGAAAGATCTGCCTGCCTCTGTCTCCCCAGTGCTGGGATTAAAGGCATGTGCCATCATTACCTGGCTCTGTAATGTCTATTTTTTAAAATTAAATTAAAGTTAAAATTGATTTTCCAATCATTTGAAACCTTCCTGCTGACAGCTCACTGTATGACTCACTGATTGCGTATCTGCCGCTGCCATTTTAGAGCATGGAGACGTAAGACTGCTTCCTCAGTGTGGCTTACTGTGTAGACCAGGCTGGCCATAAATTTAATGTTCCTGCCTCAAACTCCTAAGGGGTAGGAATGCAGACTGTATGTACCACAAGATCAAAACCTTTCAGTATGGATAACATGGAGAATTGAATTGTAGGTGGTCCTGGGGTGTGAGGAAATGTCAGATGACTTCATCTGATAGAAGTGCATGAGTTTTGAGTTACTGTCTTTCACTAACACCACTGTTCTGTGAATCTGTAACACAGTGCCAACCCTGTGGGGTATGACGTGGTGCCCTGTCTAAACCTTGTGTCTTCACTGTGGTCCCAGGCAAATTCCTCCTCATGAGTGTGTCTGTCACACTAGAAAAACAGGTCCTGCTGCTATCCCCATCTTCTTCAAATGTCTGGTAAGCATCTAGAGCATCACTGATTATTTGAGAAATACAAATTGAAGTCTTGAGGAGATATCACCTCACACACATTAGGATGGCCATTATGAAAAAACCCAACAGAACGTAACAGGTATTATGAGGATGTACACACACTGGGGCCTTGTTCATTGTTGCTGACAATGGTACAGCTGTTAGGGAAAGCGGAGTGGCAGCGAGTCATAAAATTCAGATCCCATAATCTTACTTTGGGAGCATGGACAATGCTCCAAACAGTCAAAAGCTGATTACGAAGAGACAGTTGCCCACACATGCTCATAACAGCATTATTGGCAATGGCCACAACATAGAAGCAGCCCAGACACATCCACCCACAGATAGATAAGGAACGTGTGTGTGTGTGTGTGTGTGTGTGTGTGTGTGTGTGTGTGTGTGTAATAAACATACCCACACATATGACAAATGGAACATTATATGACTGTAAAAGGGAAAGGCAAACCCTAAGAACATGTCGGTGCTTGGAATAAGCCATTCTACCTATCAGAAATACCTAAGTAGCCAGACTTGTAGGAAAAAGGAATACAGAGTAGACTCTATGGAGGACGGTTCTATATGAAATGCAGCCACTATGTAACAAGCACCAAGTTTTGGGTTGAGGGGATGAACCTATAGGGCCATTTCACACCAGTGTGGTTATACTTAGCACCACTATCCTGAATGTTTAAACATGAACAAGATGGTAGATTTCATGTTATTTTATTAAAATCACAAAAATTATGTTATGTAGCAATATCATTTGGAAGGTAGCTGACATAGTTCCAGTTGATTTAGCATTTTACACTTGACATACCATTTGTTCTGTTTTGTTTTTTTTTAATCTCGTGTTTATATTTTGATAGTTACTATTTATAAATCTTAACTCCTGGAGAGATGCTATATTCGTTTGTCTGGAACTAGGTTCTGTACGACCTTCCAGGTGCTAGCCAGCAGTGTCCTGTATATATACCAGGAGTGAGGACTTGATACAACACAACTTTGTGTGCATTGAGCCACTTAGCCCCAAGCATCGATCTTCCTCTTTATTATTTATTGATAATAACCAAAGAGGTCTTGTACAGACATATCTATAAAATGAAGCTGAACCTGCTACAGATAATATCTTAACCCAAAATTCTAACAGATACCATGTGAAGAGAGCAGTCAAGTGGCAGGCGCACAGTAGCTGGGTATGATGCGGACGCCTGTGACACCAGAGGCTTGGGAGATACAGACAAGATGATCTGCAGCAAGTAGAGGGCTAGCCTTGTCTGTATTCCAATTTCTTGGCTAGCCAGAGCTATGTAGTGAGACCTTGTCACCAAAAATAAAATGTAGATTTAAGGTTCAGACTTTAAAAAAAAACTTAAACTGTTAAATCTACATATTGAACTTCTCTTGTACACTCGAGCTGAGGAGCATCTCCTGTTGCGCTTGGCGTGTAGATCTCACCATTACACGTTGTTCTAAAGACATGCATTCCAAGCAACTAACTACACATAGCTCTTTGAAGGTGATGCCTTCTTTCTTTGTTCTCAACCCCTTCCTGTACACATACTCTCATAGTGTCATAGGACAGAACAGAAGGGTATTTATGCCATGTGTTAGCAAGACACCTCTTCAGCCTGTCCTACATTTTCCCGTTAAATACTCTTACTTTGTTAAAATAAATATTCAGAAGGATTCAAATTAATATGAAATACCAACTAAATGAGGAAAAGGTGCAATGTTCATGCTGGCCATGGTGGGCACTTACCTACTGATGCATGCTAGACTGCCATGCTGGCCAGCTGGACTGATAATAGCCCTGGATGAGATTGACTCACTACATAGTCACTGGTGAACAGATGGGGTAGCCATGCACCCTCCTCACCCAACAGGAACTATCAAGAATATGTACTTCTGCAAGCAGTGAAACTCAGCAGAAGGGGGGAAGCTGATCTGAGAGTCTGTTCCTGGCTCTCATGAATATCAGATAAGGAGAGAGAAGGGTAGGACCGAGGAGCATTCCCAAGCTGCAGCCCCTTTTGGAGGAAGGATCTATGATGCTTGAATTCTCAGGGGGAACATAAAAGCCCAGGAAGTTGCCACTTAAGAAAATGAAGACATTGTGAAGACTTTGTGAATCTTTTCAAGCTTATTACAAAGACTGTTACAGGCTGTTGTCAACAGTGTACAACATGGGTGACTGGGAACTGAATTCAGGTCCCTTGGAAAATCAGCAAGTACTCTTAATACTCAACATCTCTCCACCTCAACATTTTGAGTTTTGTTTTGTTTTTTCTCTGTGTAGCCCTGACTGTCCTGGAACCCAGTTTGTAGAGTAGGCTGGTGTCAAACTCACAGAGATCCTCCTGCTTCTGCTTCCTGAGTGGTGCGATTAAAGGCATGTGCCAGCACCACCTGGATGACATTTTGAGTTTTTAAGAGTTACTTTAACACTCTTTAAAAACTAAAATTTACCAGGACCTGAGGAATCACATAGGATGCTGACATCCCAAGTCCAAAGACACAATGCCAGTGCTCTAGACCAGAAATGGTGTGGCTGTTGCTCCTAGCAGAGCAGCCCCTGTGGCTCAGGACGTTCTAAAATGACAGAGTCTTATGGTTCCCTTGCAACAAGTAGGAACTGATTGCTGGGGGAAATGATCCTCAGTGTTTCCTAGATGTGTATAAGTGGCTTCCCTCCAGTGAGGACCTCTTCTTCACTCGGGAACGGTTACATTTGCCACTTCACTTGGTCTAGCATCTTGACTGGGTCCTGCAGTTGGACCCCCTCAGCAGGGTCAGCTCTTTGTCAGAGAGCATTGCCTGTTAGCTCCTTCCTTAGCTTCAGTTCCTAGAAGCCATGGGTGGGACCAGGATGCTGGCTTTGGAAACAGGCAGTGAATGGGTGGCCTGTAGGTCACTGTGAGTCTTAAACCCTAGAGAGAGAAACACAGGGCTGGAGGTCACTTGCCGAAAAGCAGACCCTTAGAGGACAAACTGGTGTAGGTGGGGAGGGGTTCACCCTGGAGGGAGGAAAGTCAGGTGTGAGGGTGTGATTGCTCCTTACCACCTGCAGGCTCCTAAAAACATAAATAAGGAACAGGGCCCCAGCACAGCCCTGACTGTTGATATGATTCATGCAGCACTCTTCATTACGGAAAGGAGAAGCCACCCGGCGTTCCTTCATTCTGAGGTAATTACTGTAGAAATTTGATGTATGATTGTGCCGTTCTTTTAGAAACTTTTCTTCCTTCAAATACAATGATCCGTCGTCCCACAGCTGTCTTGAGTTCTTTCAGAGCAGCCCATTCATGTGTACTGTATGTGTGTGGATTCATTTTTTTTTATTATAGACACCTTTCCAGATCCACAGATGGCAATTAATTCTTTCTAATAGCTACATAGTAACTCATAGTTTAGATAAGCCATAATTTATTCAATTTATTTTTTGTTGATAGACTTTTGAGATATTTCCAGGGTTCATGCCAGCACAAACAGCCATGTATATAAATTCTTATCAGTGGATTCTTTCATTTCTCTAGGGTGAGTTTAGCCATATTCATTTGTTCAAGAGCACCAGGCCTGCATAGTTTTATAGGCAATCCTTAAAGAATAGATATTTTTTATTTTATGAGGACCATAATATAACCACAAAACGTAATCGATGTCATGGGCATAGAAAATATACTGACAAATATAGGGGCCATAATTGTAAGTAAAATACTGGTGAATTAAAACCAGTAAGCTCAGGTCCGTGCTTGTAAGCCAGCATTCAGGAGCTGGAAATGGGAAGATGGAGAGTTCAAGACCAGCCTGGACTAAACAGCAAGCTTCTGTCTGCAAAACAAAAACAAAAGGAAGGAAACAGTACTCCCTCTCTCAACAGCCACAAATCAGGAGTGCATTTAAAAAGCATGTTAAGACTACGGCTTATTTCATGAATGAAGGGATGACTTAACCGTTAGGGGAGCTTTTAAAATAGTTAAAGGGGGAAAATCTTTCGAAAAGCTTATAAATGTTTTTGACTGTGCCCTTTAATATCTGAGCCAAACAAAAGCAGATGTAAATGACTTGAATATGATGACGACTAACTGCCGAGATCCAGCAGCAGATACTTATAGTCATTCTCGTTGGAGCCAGCCAAATCCATGACCATTTTCATATGAGCTGATACTCACGGTTAATTTCAAGGTTTTGACTTATGTAATAAGAAATGGAAAGATTAAATTATTTATGTTTTCAAAGGTAATTATTGTATGTCTAAAAAAAATCTTCTCTATTGTGGGTATTTGATAGGTATTTAATAAATCCTGGGATATCAGAGAGACCACACAGTGAAATCCTAGGCAGGCAGCTCAGATCCTTGATCCTTGAGTACAAGGATAAACAGCTGAGTCAATCACACACACCTTTAATCCTAGCACAGGGAAAGCCAGGAGTGGTGATCAACATCCTTTATCCCATAACTCCAGAGACAGAACTTCTTCTGTTTCTGTGAGTTCAAGGCTACAGGCCTTTAATCCTAACCTGGATGGGATAGGGTATGTAAGAGCTTGTAGAAACCCAGAGAAAACAGAAGAGACTGGCAGAAGCAACCAGAAGTGAGGCTGAGGAAGTTGCAAGACAGTTTGGTGAGAATTGACTGTGGTGCTTCCTCTCTCTGATATTTCAGCCTTCTCCCGATATTTGGCTCTGAGTCTTCATTTCTTACAACCTAAAATCGTGCTACTACACTGTATAATTCTGGAAACAAGATACTTTGGAAAGTGCCTAAAATATATGATGTGCGTGCGTGCGTGTGTGTGTGTGTGTATGTGTATGTATGTGAGTGTGTTAGTCTTCATGTATACTTGGAGTGATCTTACAAATATTGAAATTTCAAAATTGAAACCAAGAGTAAAAATAATTAGAAATGAATTTAACTAGGAAGATGAGTGCTGGTGCTGTGGCTGAGTGGGAAAGTGTTGGCAACCTGAGTTCAATCTCTGGGACCCTCATGTAGGGGGAGAACCCACTCATATAGTGTGGGGTGTGTGTGTGTGTGTGTACATCAATCAGCACATATGTGGAGGTCAGAGTTCAGCTTGTGGCAAGCTCATTCTCTGTCACGTGTCGACAACCTTGCCAGCAAGGAACACGCAACACCGGATCCTTCTCTTTGCAGTTTATTCGGGCCTTTAATTATCTTCTTGTCTCTCACTCACTCACTCATTCACTCTCAGACATATGACGAACGACCCACTCACTCACTCTTAGACGAATGATGAACGCTCGTGGCTAAATACCCTCTGGGCTTCCAATCCGTCCCGAGGCGCCGGAAGCAAGCCACCATCCTTGCCTACAGCCAATAAGGAGTTGTTTACTCCCGAGACCACTCACCATCGAGAAAGGTGGAAGGGGAAACCAGTGCCACCTTTAGGGCGTGGTACAACACCGCTCCCTACAATTCTCCTACCATTTAGGTCTCAGGAACTGAGCTCAGTCACCAGGCTTGGTGACAGCCACCTTTGCCCGCTGATCCACTTTGCCAGCCCACGTTGTCTTTTAACTTCCACCCACACCATGGCACTTGAGTGCACACGCACATGCGCACATGCTATTTAAAGTAGGAGACATGAACTCTTCCTTTGATAACTTATGCTTCCATAACTCAGCTTTTCCATCCTCTACCAAAGACAGGAATAACATTCAGACAGATGAAGGGATTGGTAGTCTAGCTCTAAGTGTGAAAATAAAGAACACATCAAAAAAATAAAACAGTGAACTATTTACACAGCCTCTGGGCCTCATAGGAAACTCTGGGGCTCTGGGGAGAAGGGTAATGTGCAATCTTCATGGTCCATCCTGTCCATTCTCACTTTGCTTTTTCTGGGAGGGGCTCCTGTGGGTTGAGTCTAATTTAGACTGTTCCTCTCCCCAACACACCAGGCTGAGTTTAGTCAGGACATGCTATTGGGGGTGGAGAGTGCTAATCAGCTTATATCTATAATAATTACTTCTAAATTTGCTATTAAATGCTCCTTTTCATGTCAGCAAAGCACTTTGCTGGAGAGTTGCGGAATTCGGTGGGACCTGAGCTCTTATATTAACACTGCCCTTACAGGCTCCATAGCTGAGTATCTGGCAAGCCACAGCAACACCTTAGGGCAGACTGAGTGGGGTGGAGCTGAGGATGGGAACTGGTTTTGGTCTAATAACGAGTATGTGGGCTGGGATAGCTCAGTTAGTGTTTGCCTTGCCAGCTTGGGAAGCTGGACTTGATCCCTAGAACCCACACAGTAGAGCCCTGAGTGGTGTCCTTTGGCACCTGTGATAGCAGTTGGGAGGTGGAGACAGAAGGAGCCCTGGGCCTCACTTCACCCCTGAGTTCCAGGTTAAGACCCTGTCTCTAGAAGTGAAGTGTTTGAAAGGAGGGAGAGGTCAGGACATGCACCTGTTTCCTGGGGTGGGGTGGGGTTCTCTTGTATGTGTGTGTGTGTGGGGGTTATCTTCTTCTGAGCAGAAAGAGATCAGCTAGCCTGAGGTGCTCTCTGTGAGGGGGGTGACTTGCAGCCAAGCTGCATGGCCTGAGTTTAATCCTTGAGACTCACATAGTGGAAGGTGAGGACTGGCTCCCCTAAATTGTCCTTTGACCACCCCATGTGCTGTGGCATGCAAGTGTGTGTGTGTGTGCACATGTGTGAGTGCGCACACATTCCTCACACAGAATAATGTAATAAAAGCCAGGTTTTCTATAAATTAAAAAGGGTTTTTATTTATTTTATTTTTATGTGTACGAGTACTTTGATTGCAAGTATCTATGTGTACTATGTATGCTTGATGCCCTTGGATGAGGGTGTCAAATCCCCTGGAACTGGAGTTGTAGACAATTGAAAGTCCCCCTGTGGGGCTGGGAACAGAACCTCGTTCCTCCACAAGAGCAGCAGTGCTTTTAACTGCTGGCCTATCTCTTTGACCTGGTTCCTCTGTCTGGTTGTTGTTGTTTGAAAGGTAGATGGCTCTGGACGAACAACACTTGAGGCTGACCTCTGACCTACAGATATACGTGGCACACGTCCACTGGCACACATGTGCACACACCCTGAATTAATACTGTCCACTACCATCCCCTTCCAGGCACAACACCTGCTCTGTGGCCAGGGCATGCTTATTACATGCTCTTCTCTTCAAGACTGGCAGAAGACTCCCTAGCAGCCCAAGCTAGCCTTCTACCTGAGCCACTTTTTTCCCTGGTCATTTTCAGGCTGGGTTCTGATGGAGGCAAAGGAGAACACTTTAATGTAGTCTGTTATTTACATCTGGTCATCTTACTGGATATCGCTGTGGCCATCTTACTGGATATTCTTTGGGGAATTCTTTGGGGGATGGACGGGCGAGGGTGAGGTGGGAGGGCTGTAATAGGTCCAGCAGAGGAATGTGTCTGATATCATCTGTCCTTTGCCTGGACATTCGAGGGTGAGGAAAGTATGTGAGCACATACATAGCCACACTCCCTCGGTGCTCTGTTAGAAGATGTGAGCCCTGATTACCTGACACTCTTCCTTCAAAATAAGGAGCCGTTGTGATTTTAGTTCACTCGACTGGTGGATCTCAGGCTGTGTGGGATTCCAGAGGAATTTGACTCCGGGGAGGGAGAAGTCAAAACCATATATAACATGTAGCCTGAGGTTTCTGACCCGTCTGGGGCCATGATCTGAACAAAGCTTTCCCACCCATGGTTCCATAGCTGCTTATAAAATGATTACTCGGAGGCTTATATTAATTACAAACAGTGTGGCTTATGGCACAGGTTCATTACCAACTAGCTCTTACAAGGTAACCCATTCTTACTAATCTATGTCTTGTATGTGGCTGGTGGCTTACAGCTACTTTCACATCTTGCACGTCTTTGAATGGCAGCCTGCAGTGTCTCTGTCTGACTCCACCCTTCTCCTTTATCTCTGCTCAGATTTCCCACCTGCCTCTAAACTGCCTTGCCATAGGCCAAAACAATCTTTTTTATTAACAAATGGTAATAAAGCATATTCACAGCACACAGACATCCCACATCACATAGTACATAATCTGTGGTGTCAGGCTGCCTTTCTACCCCACTGAAAACCATTGGTTAAATTTGATCTCATTACAAAAACATGGTAAAAGAACAAAACATGATAAAAGTATGTTTAACTGTAGCTCTTGATCATATGGTATTTAATGCTGACTGGGTGATGGTGTGAAGATCTGCATTTAAATACCATCTGTATAAATACTTAGGAAAAAGGAGTGCTGCCATATGAGATATCATTAGAGGTGTATAATGGTCATAAACCTAATACTATTATATTTGGTCAGAGCTTTACCAAGTGGGCAGGAAGGCAGAGACATTGATAAAGAGGAAATACCTTGAAATGCACATGGAAAATTTATCACTAACAAAGGAGGTTATTTTAGAGGGAACTAACTTCCCAATGGGAAAGATGGAGTATATAAATATATGAGATGTTTTTAGTATTTAGGAGAATTATAGTTTCTTCTGAATATCATAAAAGGTATTTAGACTGTTTCCACCACCACCCACTTCAGTTCCTGGGAACACCTAAAATACTTACACATCCAGGGAGGATCCCACAGAGAATATGCACCAGGCCCTATAAACTATTTTTATTTTCCTTTTCCTCATTAGAATAGTCCAAGGTCCTCAGCAAAGATGCTCAGAGCAAAAGGTGACGCCACATCTCTGTTGCTGATGGTTTGAGCTCTTTGGCCCGAGTTATTACTGCCCTGTTTGGTCAGAAACTCATTGTCAAAGGTGTAGCTTGTAATTTATCCTCTATCAGTTTTTACTCTTAAAATGTTGTCTGTACTAGGACACCATTAAAGTAGTACAGGGAGAGAGCATATGATGGGAGACAGAGGCTGCGTTTCCTGCTTGGATGAGGCTGAGGTCGGGTAGGCAGGGCAGTAGGATTCTGTTGTAGGATCCAGGCTGCATGAGGGACTGTATAGACTGGGGACTTCAGGAGAAGAGGCCCCAGAATCCTGGTTCTCAACTTCTCTAATGCTGTGGCCCTATAATACAGTTCCTCATGCTGTGGTAACCCCAACTATAAGATTATTTTTGTTGCTACTTCATAACTGTAATTTTGTTACTGTTATGACTCATAATGCTAATATTTTTTTTGGAGATAGAGTTTGGCCAAAGAGTTGTAGCCCTTGGGTTGAGGACCATTGCCTTCACGTCATTGGGTGGCATATGCTGGTTACTTCTGTCAGCTTAAGGCCTGGGATGAGAGGACCTCAGCTGAGGACTTGCCTCCATCACTTCAGCCTCTGGGCATGTCTATGGGCATCTTCTTAATTGCTAATTGATGGAGATGGGTCTGGGCTGTAGAAGAAGAATACCTGGGCAAATGAACAAGGCAGAGGAGATCAGGAATCGGGGTTCTTCTGTGTTGTGTCCGTGGTCCCGTTCATGCTCCAAGTTCAGACTTTGGCTTCCCTCAGTGATGGACTGTGAACCAGTTAATCCCTTCCCCTCCAAGTCACTTTTGGTCATGGTGTTTAATACAGCAACAGAAAGAAAATTAAGGACATGGTTTTTACTGGATAGGATCTTTTGTGGTCCCTGGTATGGACCAGGCTGGCCTTGAACTTGCAACAGTCCCCTTAATTCTGTCTCCTGATTGCTGATGTTAGAGACTTCTGGGCCCACTGGAGAAGGGTTTCTGGGAAGGGGAATGAGGAGCTTGACTTTTATTTCTATTCCCAAACCTTCTATTCATTCTCAAGTGTGGAGAGAGAGCTGTTAAACATCATGTGTAAAAACTTGTTCTTTATGTGTAGGCAAGAACTGTTGTCTATTTCCTCCAGGCTGTGGCTGGTGAGCAAGGCATTGTGAAGTATATTTAGTGTGAAATAAAATGAATAAAATTTTAGTAAAGTAAAGGAATGATAAAGCTGTACAGTTACTAATTACAGGCATGTTTCGATACCCAGTGTAAGATTTAGGCTCAGGATTTGAATATCCTGTGAGGAGATTGGGTATTTTCTTGGACTACCAGACAGGCCCAGGGCACACAGCTTTTGTAGTGTGTATATGTGTGTATATGAAACCTTGATTGCCAGGCCCATGTCACATTGAGTCAGAAGGCTCCTGGCCTTTGCTCTCTCTTAAGAATGTCAATATATCCTGTTAGTTACTTTCTTAATGACACTGGACCTGAAATTTGAATTTACACTTTACTTTTTTTAGTACATCCTGTTCTTACATCTCCATTGTTTACCTCCCAAGCACTTTAGATTTCAGGATAAGTTTAAACCAGATTCTCAGAAGCACCTACAACTCCCATTCCAACCACACAATAGCAACAAAAGAAATAGGCTTCAGACCCCATACTCTTTTATTTTTTTTAAAAGATTTATTTATTTATCATGTATACAGTATACAGAAGAGAGTACCAGATGTCATCATAGATGGTTGTGAGCCGCCATGTGGTTGCTGGGAATTGAACTCAGGACCTCTGGATGATCACTCAGTGCTCTTAACCACTGAGCCATCTCTCCAGCCCCCATACTCTTATCTTATTTCTAGAATCTTCCCCCTCCTTTCAAACTATAGTCTCTTGAAGGGGGAATATCAATCAGTGATCAAGTTCTGAGCATCTGAACTTCATTAAAATTTCAGGGATGCCTCCTTGATTAAATTACATGCCTAGAAATTCTGGAGAGTTTATAAAGTAGGAGAGAATTGAATATAATTGATGATGAAAATGCATGCCTGTCATATCATTTATTGACTGATTTTCCTAGCAAGTACCTTGTCTTTCATCTTCTGCTTTTCTTTTTCTGGCCTTAAGCCTCACTGTTTCAGGCTGGCTTTGAACTTGTAATTCTCCTGCCCTAGACTCTTAAGTGTCGGGATTTGTGGGCATGTACCACCTGTGTCCCGTTTTTCTTATACCTTTTTCTAACCTCCCCGTCTCCCCACCCAGACAAATTTCTCTATATAGCTTTGGAGCCTGTCCTGGAACTCACTTTGTAGACCAGGCTATCCTTGAACTCACAGAGATCTGTTTGCCTCTGCCTCCTGAGTGCTGGGATTAAAGGTGTGTACTACCACTGCCCGGCATCTTGCTTTAGTTTTATTGAGGTCTGGCTGATGTAGAAAAAAATGCTGTAATTTTAATGTACATGACAGATCTGGGCATAGGTCTGTCTTTATGCTACCTCACCACCAGCAAGAAAATGGATGACCCCAACTTCTGAAAATTGTTGTTTCCACAAACAACACAAGCCGTGTCCTTTCCTGAGGGGCAATGCCTGCCTGCTGCCTGAGTGCTGGCTTTCTTCCCTTGGCCCTCAGAGTCTCTGGTCCTCTGGCAGCCCGTGTGTTGTGAGGCTGAGAAGCCATGCTTACAGAGACTGGGCAAAGGTTTTGCTTTTTTAGAGCCAGCTCTGTTTCTCTGTAAATGGGGTTAGAAGTGAGAGCTTAGCCTTTGATGAGCTCGCCTTCTAAAACTCGGGATTTAAGGTACTGTCAGACAGCTTGGGAGTGGAAATTGGAAATCAGTAAGGAAGGAGAGAGAAGGTGGCCGCCCCAGGAGTGAGAGCTCCGTTCCCACTGAGCTCTGATCCGCCATGGCTGGAGATGTGTCGACCCATCTCACTTCCTTTCTGAGGTGGGAGTCTGCACTAGAATGATGGGCACCTGGGTAGGTCCCTGGGCTCTGCTCCCCATGGTCTCCTTCCACCTCTTACAGGAAACAAGGCGCCTTTTTGTCCTGGCTTACGTGCTTCTGGGGAAAATCCACTTCTGTTGTAGTTGTAAATTAGACCAGAGAGAGGAATTTGGTTTATTGCTAGTGTTGAAGTTAAAAGCCATCTCCCCTTCCCAAGTGGACTCTTAATTACATTCATTAGTTCTTAAATGTTAATTGGAATTGCTGGAGTTTTAATTCCTGAAAGGTTTAGATTTTTATAAGAAACATCTCCATTTACTACATTCCACGGTGTGCTTTGTGCTGTGGTTTTAAATTAAAAGACTGGATTATTCATTGTGAATGCCTTTTGTAACTAATACAACTGAATGGTTAAATTTAAATCTACGTTTCTCTTACATGCTTCAATATTTTGATGACAACACACATTTTGAGAGCCCACACTTAATTTTTAAGACAAAGTCAAATGGTCCCTAGATGGATGGGAGAAGGAAACCTTGTTGGAGACAGAGTGATGGTTGTGGGACATTTGGTTTCTTACATAAACTCAAGGCTTAATGTTAAAAGACCACCTTCAGATCCCCTCTGAGAGAAAGTGGAAGATAGGACCCAGAGGAAAATTGGAATGCTAGGTGTTTATTTCATTATTCACACTTGAGAAATCTCTTAGGGTTGACAACGTATTTCTTAACAAAGAAACACTAGTGTTGTAATCATAGACTATTATGTAGCTGCTTGGAGTGATATGTTTGAAGTAGCACAGAAAAAAACAGACGTGTCCCATTCTTCCAGTGACTTTTGAGATACAAATTTTCATTACTGAAGTGAGGTCAGAGAATGAGTTTAGCAGTCTCTGTTGGGTTGAGAAGATGGCTCAGCTGGGACAGAGCTTGTTCTGCTGGCCTGAGAACCTGGGTTCAGATCCCCAGCACCTATACCTATACCAGAGCTGACAGGCTGATCCATAAGCTGTCATCGATGACAGTCTGACCTAATTGCTGAGTTTCAGGTTCACTCTAAGTCCCCGTCTACATTAGGTGGCGAGCACTTGAGGAAGCCACATCCAACATTGAATTCCTCACTCACATGTACACACATGCATACACACATATATTAGTCTATGGTTTTTGTCTAGGAAAGAACAGTCATTTTGTTGTTGGTAGGGGTGTATGCATGTGTGCATGTGTGTGTGACTGTGTGTGTGTGCTATATTATACTATATTGCTTACATACTATATTCCTTATATATAGCTTCTCTGGAAATAAACTTAAGCACCTCAGAGTTCTTAGTCATGGGTATGGAAATGCTATAAGAGAAGTGTTTAGCAAAGTTTAATTTTAACCAAGTAACTTTACTTTAACTGCAAACATACACGGTGATGTCACCTAGGAACATGGCCCTTAGATGAATAGAAGCTTTGTCTGTTACGAGCTGCCAGAGCACTGAAATAAAAAATTCAGCTGGGAAAGATGAACACAAAGAAAATATAGGTGTAGCAATCTTATTTGTATGTCTACCCTTGATAAGCCATGCTTATCATTCTTATCCTCTATATAGTTATTGTTAACTCTTCCACATTTTAAATTCTTTTTACTGTGTGTTTTTTTTAATAAATACAAAATAAAAAAAAAAAAAAATTCAGCTGTTCCACGGTCCATGATTCACCCTGTGTGCTTCGTATGTAGAATTCTCTGACATTTTTGTATTCTGCTTCCTGTCATGGCCCAAAGTGCATTGCTAACTGGACGTCGCCACTCTGGCTGTAATGGAAACGTTTGGTCTCCAGGTGCAATTTCTTCAGCTTCTCTTTAAGAGTCAATCAGCTCATACTGGACTTCAAATGACAAGGCCTAGTTCTTATTCATAGACAACCTGGCTTCAGCCTGCCTCACATGTGTGGGGCAATGTGGAGGGCAGGGCCTGAGGGAGGGTGTGGACTGTCAAGAGCTGTGTGAGCCAACACTAGAGGAAGGCCGGAAAGATAAGTTCTGGGATGTGTAGTGGGCATTTGCTTCACCCATGACCTTGGACTGTCTGGTCCTGCAGAGGTGATGCTTCCTGCCCGTCATTGTGACCTCTCAAAAGAAAAGGGAGAGGGAGTCGCATGCTCTTTTGGCACGTGATCTGACACAGGATGGCCCAGTATCTCCCCCCCCCAGAACAGATAACAACTACAGCTGTTGACTCAATTCTGTTTTCCTGAATGTATCTCATTTATATCTTAATAAATCCCAATTACCTATTAAACAGACTCCTGTGGATTACTCTTACCAGGGATCTGTTGTAGTGACAGCAGCAGCTGAGGAAGTTGAGAAAGTGAGCAAAGGCTGGAGGATCCCACCACCCTGTGACTAAAGCCTACTGTTGTAATGAATGCTATTATGCCTCAGGGTCCCCCAAACTTCAGCTCTTTCTGAAGAGTGAAGTACTTTGACCACAGAAGTCAAAGATTTCTGATACTATGGACCAAGTCTGAACCAGTCTTAAGGGTCCTGGTGAAGAGAAAAGATACAATAAAACAACGTCCCCAGCAGCATCCTCATCAAAGAGGGAGGTGCCTTGGGCCCACACCTCCTGAGAGGAAGCAGCTGGGTCCAAGGTACCAACTACACATCTGTAAAGACCTCAGAGGCAGTAAACATAGTAGCCATCTCTCAGCAGCTAGAAGGAGAGAGTGCCAGTTCTTACTGACTCGAACGTGGTTGCATTGGCTCTGTATTCTGTATTGTGGTGGTGGTAATGTCAGTAGTGAATTTTGGGAGCTGAAGGTGTGGGTGGGGGGTACTGTAGGATAGTGTTGTACAGAGGTCATGATGCGGTGGGCTGTCCCTTTATAGAATGGAGTAGCACCAGAGTGCCTGGCAGTCTTACCAATCCTATAAAAAGCTGCAGGAACTTTCAGCTGTAAATGACAGTCATGATGTACAAAGTTATTGTCATTTGTGATTGCAGTTCATTGTCATTATTAACAGATTATGTTTGCAGATTTCCCCATTTCTTACCTGTTTCCATGGCCCCCAAAGACATTCCTAGTCACTTGCAAACACTGTAGCGTGCAGGAAATTTGAGTGGCACACAGACCACGCACGCATACCTGGACTACTCCTGGCCTGTTTCAACTCTGGCTGTGAATGGCCTTTTTTTTTTTTTTTTTTTTTTTTTTTAAAGTCTATGTAGTGCTGTAGGGGTTTTTCTTTTGCATTTTTGTGCCGTTAAAAATGATTTCATTGTTTATAAATACTGTTCCCCATTCCCACATCAAGCAAGTGCTAACGTGGTACCCACTGTTTCCAAGGATGTGAATTAGACTCCACTAGGCATGGACTAATGCTGTCGCCATGAGCTCTGTGCCGACAAACCAGCAGTGTGTGTTCAGTAACATGCCTGTCAATGGAAGCATGCAGAAAAGGAGCTGTGTATTGATCAGTGGATGAAAATGTGAGCTGAGGCTCACAGGAGCCTCACCCTATATTCCCCTAGGAGCAATGGTTCCTTTGCTAATTTAGTCATGACTTCATAGAGTGTAATTACATCAAATGACGAGACTCAGTTGTGATTTTATTAGGTGAAAACCCAAGTAAGGGATTAAGTTCTTTTTTTTTTAAATGCTATTTTTAAAAAATATTTATTTTTTATTTTATGTGAATTGGTGTTTTGCCTCCATGTATAGCTATGTAAGGGTATCAGGTCTTGGAATTACAGACAGTTGTTAGTTGCCATGTGGATGCTGGGAATTGAACTCAGGTCCTCTGGAAGAACAGTCAGTGCTCCTAACCTCTGAGCCATCTCTCCAGTCTGGGGATTAACTTCTTATATATCAGTTTTTATATGATTGTTTAATAATCAGAGATAGAACATCTTAAGCATTTTTCATGAAGATGGTTATAGAAAAGATGATATGCTAGTTAAACTACTTTACTGTTAAAACTTTACTTTGGAAATATGCAGATGCAGTCATTGCTGACCTTGATGATAGGCTCAGAATGGGCAGAGTCACGGGAGCCTAAGTCTCTTATGCAGTGGCAGCATCAGCATTTAAGCTGCACCCATCCTCTTGTATACATCAAGCCATCAGGGGTTTACTTACAGTTCTCAACCCAATTATACGTTAAGAGTCATTACACTGATTAGCTTATGGTATATATAATGAAAAGGAAAAAAAGTTTATATATGTTTACTACAAACCTAAGGGGCTTTTTTGGTTGGTTGGTTAGTTGGTTGATTTTTTTTGTTTCTGTTTTTTTTTTTTTTTTTTTTTTCCTCTCCTGAGACAAGGTTTCTCTATATAACAGTTATGACTGTCCTGGAACTCACTCTGTAGACCATGCTGGCCTTGAACTCACAGAGATCTGTCTGTCTCTGCCTTCCAAGTGCTGGGATTAAAGGCATGCCCTACCACTACCCAGCCAAACCTTATGTTTCAAAATTTACTTTTATTTGGGCTGGGGATATAATTCTTGCTGTGAAAACTGAGAACCTGAGCTCAGGACCCTAGCACTCATAGAAAAGCCACATATAATACATCTGTTACCTCTGTGATAGAAGGAGTCAGAGAAGAACATCCCAGTGGTTCTCTGGACTTCCAGACCAGCCAAGACAGCAGTCTCTAGGTAAAGTGAGAGACCTTGTTTAAAAAAAGAATAATAAGGTAGAAATCAATAAAGGAAGACATTTATCGGTGGCCTGTAAAAGTGTGTATATAAATATGTGTGCATTGTATGTGCTCATACATGTATGTATATATACCCACACAAGCTTTCACATACAGAGATAATTTAAAATGCATCAGTCATGCATGAGCAGGACATGGAATTTAAGAATTCAGAGAACTGACTGTGTTGTTAAAATAATTAGTAAATTTTTTGGAAAATAATCTTTTTAATGACTGATTTCTTTCATTATATCATAAGTGAAAAACCTGTTTACAAGGGTCAGTTTTTGACTCTTGGATTGAAAAAAGGAGTTTCTATTTTTGTTCAAGGAATCAATCATTAAAATAACTTCCAGTGTAGTCACTGACTCTGGACTTTGAGGCCTGGGGAAACATTTTAGCAAAAGAAATCTTAGCCCTTCCCCCACCCCCAAGTGGAGGTTGTTTGATGGCACATAAATTGTTCAGTTGTCAAAATGATTGATGTCACACAGGTTTGCATCTCAGAAGGAGGCAGAAAATCATCCAGATGTATGTCTACCAAGGAGAGATCACAGGCCCATTTATACCTATGGCCATGTTTTATTTGCTATTTTAATAAAAACCCAGAGCCAGATATGGGGGGGGGGGCTGAAATATCAGAAAGACAGGAAACAAAACACAGCCAGTTCTCACCCAGCCATCTTCTCAGGCTGAACAGGGTAGGTCCTGTCTTCATGGGTCCTCAGACTGACCTGGCTCACAGGCAAAGGGAAGAACTTCTTCTCCAGCCATTTTACTTCCTCTTTCAACATTCCTAGAGCCAGGATTAAAGGTGGGTGCCCATCACCTCCTGGCCCTGTTCGACTTTGAGCTTACAGAGAGATTCAGAGGATTTCTGCCTCCCAAGTGCTGGGATTAAAGGCATGGGTCAGCACTGTCTGCCTTTCTGGCTTGGCTCTGTCCTCTGATATTTCACGCTATTTTTATTGCATATACAGTATATCACAATATATACCTGCATTGGACAATCCAGAAGAGAAGGGACAGTGGGAGACTGAACCCTACGCCTTTTAGTGGTAGATTCCAGGAGAGCGGTAGAAGTTGTGGGGTTCCATGGGAAGTGAGCAGTCTGGTTACCCCCAGCTCTTCTTTCAAGATGCATGTATGATCTCCAATACTCCTTCCATAGACTTCTCCTGGAAGTCTCTGGAACACCTTCAGGCCACTGACCTTTTTGAGAAATTAATTGTCAATGTGTCTAGACTTTTCAAACCCTTGAGCCTTAGAAATAAATATGCATTTGATAAGAGTATTTTATATAAATTTAGTAATGCTTTGTTTCCATGAGATTCACCATGATTTCTGGACAAGTAACCTTGGCTGTCCCAGTGACCTAATTGGAAAAGCAGACAAAGGAAGTACAATACCAGACAAGGAAACACAAAGCCAGGTTTGCCAGTCTTCACAGTGCCTTATCAATCCACAGCAGAGTGATGATGTACTTCAGACGATGAGAAACAACAGGGATGTCTGGTAATGCCATTCCTTTGAGTTTGCATGAGATTTATGTTTTTTTTTTTTTTTCCTCACATCATCTACTAAAACTTATGTTTGTCTTCTGAGATGGGGTCTTTCACAGTATTCCTGGCTGGCCTGGAATTCAGTGTGTAGCCCAGCCTGACCTCAGACTCCTAAGTGCTGGAATTAGAGGTATGTGCCATCGCTCTCTGTATAGTAAAATTATTTATGTTGTAAAATGAAAAAAAAAGACACCTGTTTAGAAGAAGCTAAAAAAGCCTCTGTGGGTTTAACAAACTACAGTTTGCCACAAATATCCAAGTGAAATGTCACACTGCCTCTCATTACCAGAGGTAAAATTCTGTTTGATCACTGGCTTATTTCTTGTTACACTGGAGCACACACATGAGTAATTTAAAACCACAGAGTTTGATTTGGATTCTTTATTGGATGCTTGTCTCACTTACTAAATGTAAGGAGAGAAATTGATTGCTGTGGACGACCCTGGCCTTTGTCTTGTTTGTAGCTTATTCCAGTGCTTGGCCCTATGACAAGGTGTGGCTATATGTTAGATATTTAATAAATCCTAGAATATCAGAAAGGTCACATAGTCAAATCCTAGGATTTATTAAATTTCTAACATATATTCACAACAGAGACACTCGTGGATTAATTAAATTAATGGCATTTATTTTTATAAAAATGAATTACTAATTTATGGTCTGAGTCTCATCTACAATATATAGAGTGTATAAATGTGTACATATTTGAGTTGTGATGTAAGGATGTATTAAAATTTTATTTTATGGCTATACTGAGCTTTGTTTTTGCCACATGAACTTGGTTAGATGGCTGCTGGAAAACTGCACCCATATGCCTCTTTGTAGAAGAGGGAAGTGAGGCTGAATGGCAAGCAAGTTCTCTGCCTGTGATTGGTTGGCCAGTGCAGTTCATCTTGCCCTGAGCTCTGCTAGGCCATTCCACTACACTCTCAATATTGCTTCATTCAGGAAGTAGGGATGGCTTTATTTAAGTTGATAGAAAAGTCCCCCCTCAGCAGAGAGAGGGACATTTAGCTGCAGAAAGATCTGACCCATTATAGTTTCATAAAGTTCATGATAGACTTTAGTTGAATTGCTATAGTAAAATTGCTATTGCATCCATGAGGTTACTAGCATATCCAACAACAGAGTGATAGATGAGAATCTAGAATGTACACTGACTTTAGTTGTTGAACCTCTGAAAATAGTTATTTGGTTTGTCCAGCCTTCCTGATTACTCAGTGTGAGAGTCCCATAGCTGACATCACTCAGCAACTTAACCCTTCTTCAGGTCAATCCTTGTTAGGTTGATACTTAGGGAGACTTAGTAGGCTCCAGAGAGTTATTTACCTAAGAAGGGAAGGTAAACCTGTCACATTGCTTTAGTCTGTGTCCTGTGAATGAATGAGAGTTGCAGTGCTTGACCACGTGGGCACTGCAGGAGGCTCAGGCTGGCTTCACCGTGCTCCTATCCGCTCCATAGTCTGTCTGTGGGACCTGGTGATCATGTATACTTCCAGAACAATATGACGGCTCAGGTTCTCAGGCTGTTATTTTTAGAACTCGTTCAAATGCTGTGGTACCAACATTTTTCAGTTTGATTTTGGCAGACATGGGCCCCTGAGGTTTTTAAAGCTTATCCAAACAAAGCTGGCTACTTGGTTCTGAGGAAGGAGAATTCCAATGGTTGGAGAGGTCCGGTACTGGGTGGTACTGGTATTGAGTGGTGACTTCATAGCTCCATATTGACTTAGGCAGCCACGGGGGCAACCGTAAGCCAAGATTGTTCAGTGGGGAAAGCACTAGTTTTCTAGGGTTTGAGAAGGTGATGAAGGAAAGGAAAATGGCTGTGGGACTCACTGGCAGTAACTTTAGGTTAACTGCCTGGTTCTCTGCAACATGATGCCAAAGCTGACGGTGCTGCTGGCCTGGGTGGTGGCTGTGTGCACCTGTCAGTCATACAGTTTATCTAGTGCCACCACCTAGAATCTCAGCATTGTGGTCTCAGGGAGTGCTCAGTGACCCTCTGAGCCCAGCATGCTGATGATGTGTACGCATAAAGAAGCTACTGGACAGACACTGGCTGTAGTGCTACACCGCATGCTCTGACATTGGCGTTTGAGTTTTGCTATGCAACATGTCATACCTTGAAGGATGTTTGTAAGGTGAAATGGGATGATACTTAAGAGTGAGCTGCAGCTGTTTGTGGCTTTGCTGCTTTCCACCCAGGCTCGCACAGCCGTTTTCTTGCTCCTGTGTCCTGCTCACTGCTTCAGTTCACAGAAAATATTTAGTGTAACCTGAGCCATGTGGTTAGGTTTAGATTTATAGTAAAAGAAAGAACAATGGACAGTTTCTGGTTTGAAGCTAGAGTCTGGGGTGTGTGTGTATGTGTGTGTGTGACTGTCTGTTGCCTTTCTGCTTGAATCTGAGTAGGCATGCATATTTTTCAGTGTGGATTTTATGACGAATGAATGGGCAGTTTTGTTTGGGATATATAGTGGGGCTTATAAGTAGTTATAAATAGCTTTGAAAATGACAGCCTCTATCCTTCCTGTCCATGTCATTGTAGTTGTTTAATATAATTTCCTTCTTGTCATGTGAATGACAGTAATGTGTAGACATCCCTGGAGCTGCGACCCTTCACTTATCTTAGGTATCAGTCTTACAGTGATGTGCCAATGCATGCCTTTCATGGTATTGATATCAGTGAAACATTTGGGTTTAGAATGAAAGATGGGAGAGGAATTAATATTTTGGACTCCACGTGCCATCATGGATTCTAAGCAGATGTCTTCACATTTGGCAACTCTCAATCACATCACCTATAAAGTGTGGTTGGAAATGATACCTGTCTCCTGGTAGTCAGAAGTAGTGCCTTCAACAGAACTGGATGGCACATGTGACGAGGGCCCCTCCACTTCTGGAACCTAGTATGCAGGAAACTGTTATAGAATTTGTGAAGACGTCCACTGTTGAGAACTGTATTCTCTGCCTTTGTTGTTCTGAATGAGATGAGCTCCCTCCCCAGCTGTTTACACATTCTACCCATTGTAAATAGTCTTCCCAGGAAGTCACAGGGAAGTAAGTGCTGAGAATTTGGGATCACAGCTCACTGCTGGGATCAATTTCTCTCCAACAGACTGACTGTCTAGAGAATATCCATAATGCTATAAATGAAAACACATGGTAGTGCAACCATTGGCAGTGGGGAGGGAGAGGGACCATGGACATTCAGAGCTACTTCAAGGAGAGATGTTGGCTAGGCCACAGCTGGGCAGAGAATAAGGGTTCATTTAGGACAAAGTTCCTTTTTTGTTCTCCTTAAGGTTTTACTTTTCTATGCATTGAAAAGCAAAGGATAGCATTATTTTTTGTTTTAGAAGGATTTTTAAAAAATAAACAATGAGCTTTCATAATTGTTTCAAATGGGACTTTGAATAAAAAGAATGGGAACTCTTTGGGGGCTCTTTCTGGCCACTCCAAATAAACTCTGCCCATACTTTTTAAGACTTTAAAGCCAGGCATGATAATGCATGCCTTTAATCCCAGCACTCTGGAGGCACAGGCAGATGAATCTCTGATGCCAGCATGGTCTACACAGAGAGTTCCAGGACAGCCAGGGCTACATAGTAAGACCATGCCTCAAAATAAAATAAGATATTTTTTTTAAAAAAAAGACATTAAAATTAATGTAGGAAATGTTAGCTTTGTAGGTTATTTGTTATGATTCCTTTTTGGTGTGTGTATGTGTGTGTGCACGTGTGTGCACATGTGTGTACAGTGTGTGCATGTGTATGTGTGTGTGGTGTATGTGCATGTGTGTGTACAGTGTTTGTATGTGTGTGTATGTGTGTGCATGTGTGTGTACAGTGTTTGTATGTGTGTGCATGTGTGTACAGTGTGTGTGCATGTGTATGTGTATGCATGTGTGTGTGCATGTGTGTGTGCATGCTTGTGGCCAGCCCTGAGAGTCATTCCTTAGGAACTATCCTGTCTCTTCTCTTTTTTTTTTTTTTTTTTTTTAACTTCCAAGACAGAGTGTCTAACTAGTATGGAGATCAGCCAGCCAGAAGAGTGTGTTACAAATTCAAACCATCTTGCCCTGCCTTTTTTTTTTTTTTTTAAATGTAGAAGCATTGACTGAACCATACCCCATCCATATTTTGATGATTTTTATTGTAAATTTCAAACTAGCTGGTGCATAATCATGGGAATACTGATTTTCTGACATCTTAAAATGCTAAAAAATGACAACTATTTTAGATAACTTTACATTTATAAGCTGTTTTTGAAAATGTTAGTATTAATGATGAGATGCATTGTTTACCATTTTTGTCTTTTGTTGATTTTGCCCTTCCCCCCCCACCTTGTCTCTCCCCTCCCCTCATCTCTTCTTTCCTTTGGGCAGGGTTTCACTATGCACCCAGGTTGGCCTTGAACTCACAACCTTCCTGCTTTGGCCTGCTGAACCTAGGAATTATAAGTATGTGCCAACTTCAGCTGCTTCCTTTATGATCTTTTTATATTTCAAATTTATGAATTAAGGAGATATCACACCTTCAATTTTCTTAATTAAAAAAATAATACCCATATGGAAATCTAGCTTCTGACATCCCCAGCCTGTGGGCTTCTCATACTACATTTCAGGCAGAACTCCATGTGAGGAAGGTCTTGCATGAAAATAAGGAAGTATAGTATAAACATTATTCTAGAACGTAAGCCACTGTTTGGACATATCCAGGTTTTTTCCTTCACCTCAAGTCTAGAGCAGTCTATGCAAATATTAGAAATGTTAGTACATAAAGCTCCAGTAAATAAAATGACAACCTTTTTGGTAAACTGTCAGAAATTGTAAGGGTGTGCACAGTTTTGTTCTAGCAGGTTCTGGAGGGGCTGTTATAGAGATAATAGACTAAAATACTTACCCACAGATGTTCATGAAAGTGTGGGGTTAATGATAAAGCAGAATCACAAATCTTCTGAGGGCTGGCTTAGTCACACATGGGCAGCTTATTCATACACACTTCTGTGTAGCTGAAAATGTCAGGAATGGCTTTATTCCCCCCAGATGTAGTACAATATTTTTTATATAATCCATCAGTATTTGAAATCTGAGAAAGTCACAGAGCACTACTGAATTATGGAAAGTGTGGTAGAGAAAAAAAGGTAGAATAATGCTTGCAATGAATGCGGAATGGAAGGGTTGGTGGTTAATGTCACATGGTTCTTCAAGGTGAGAAATTCTGGAAAATTGGGTGGTGATGGCTACAGCAATGGGAATCTACTTAATACCATTACACTGTATATTTTTAAAGCAATTAAAATATGTTTAATTTATCACAGTTTTATAATGAAGAAAATAGAATAAACATTGAATGACAGTGATTTTTTTTAAAACAAAATTTTAACACTGATGGAAATACTTTACATTTGAAGAATTTGAGTGTTTTTTATTGTTTTTTTAATTAGAAATATTTTGACATTTCTCCTTAAAAGATCAAGTTAAATAAAAGCAAAAACACTGTGCTATCATCACACCTCTAACACTAAATATTTCTGCTTTAAGTGGTGGCTCACATCTTAGCCCAGCACCTGGAAGTCTGAAGCAAGAGGATTGCTTTGAGTAGGAAGCCAGCCTAGGCTATCCAGTGAAAGCCTGTCTGTGAAGAAATAAATGGTAACAAATCCATTTCTCAATATCATTGCCAACAAGGGAGGACTTTCTGATTAAAGGGTCTGTTTTCTCCACATCGACTTATTTTTCCCAAGTCACGACATTCTGAGATGGAATCATCTTAAGATAACATTAGCCTTGGCATGGGTCAACAATCTATTGTGACAGATGTGTTCTAGACGGAAATGTGGAAAGGTTCACCACCTTGCTGACACAGCTTAGGAAATGCTGAGTGAGTGCTACACGCGGTTTTTCCATGTGGTCTTTCATATCCCCCACCCTCCACCAGTGCCTCTTACTACTAGGGATCAAACCCAGAATTTCATTTTTGCTAGACAGACTTTGCACCCCTGAACTGTACCCATAGCTGCTGATGTAGCCTAATCCTGTGAAAAGAAAAACACCCATCTGCCCTTTCTTCTCCCTCTTTGCTTTAGCATTACCCTGACTCTTCCTCCCTGCTCTCAGACAGGACAGCATGGTGACAGTGGCCATGCCAAACCTTTGATGTATTACAGATACTAGCATTCTGTGTTGGATGGAATAGCTGCGAAGTAATGTAGATGCCAAATTAACCCGATTTAGCCATTTTTCAATGTATTCATACACCAAACTTGACAGTGTACACCACTAATGTAGCGTTCCAACTATAAATTAAAATTAAAGTTGAAAAAAGATCGAGATGTAGGTACAAGTGTGTAATCTCAACATTTGGGAATTAGAGACAAAAGGATCAGGAATTCAAGGGGTCATCCTTGGCTACAAAGTATTATTAGTCTATGTAAGACTTTAACAATTAACAGGAAAAAAAAAATGAGGGGAAAGCAGGGGGAAGAAGAAATAATAGAACAGAGCAGGAGAGAGAGAGAGATTATGAAACTTTATTACTCTTATTACTCTCACAGTATTTGATTATAAAAGCACATCTTGAGGTTTTAAAGTCTATGTACCAAAGTTTAAAACTCTCTTCATAGCATTAGATTTTTGTTTTCTAAGATGGATGCTTGAAACCTTGACTCCTCATATATTTCAGGGAAGCATTAAAAAGGATGAGTTTTCCTTGGAGGAAGCCAAGTGGACTTAGCTTAAGTTTTAGGCTCAAAGATTTTAGGTTGTGTTATGGCAAGATCTCATGGGGATTTTCTGTGATTTGAATATCCCTTTTAAAACTCAGAATGCCTTGAAGCTTTGCTACTTTTTGTTTGGAGACAGGGTCTTACTTGTAGCCCTGACTGGTCTGGAATGTGCTATATAGATCAGGCTGGCCTTAAACTCACTGAGATTGTCCTGACTCTGTCCATAAATACTGTGCTTAAAGGCAGATGCCACAATGCCAGGCTGAAATGTCCCTTTAAGAGGTAGTTCTGTTTCTCATGAGTGGACTCATGTCGAGCTTGTGGCTTCCTGGTTAAGGAGGATGAATTCACCTACATTTCTGCCTCACTCTTCCACACTCATCATTGATGTGGACTTTCCAGTGTCTAACACCGTGAACCAAAGAAACTTCTGTTGTGAGTAACTAACCCAGTTTGTCACACTGTGTTCTAGCTTCAGAAAAAAACAAGACCGTAAAGTTGGGAAATTTGGATATACGTTGATGTGGGATGTCTTTCTGTATGCTGTAAATTATCATTGGATCATAATGGAATTGTTTTGGCTTATGGCAAGCCAGCTTATAGTCAGGTGGGAAATCCAAGTATGGATAAAAGAGAAGAAGGGCAGAGTCACGAGAGATGCTATGAGCTGCTGCCCAAGAGAGCAAGAGGTAATGGAACACAGGAAAAGCCACTGGCACTGTGCTAAGACAGATTAGTAGAGATGGGTTGAGTTGAAAGGGCTAGAGGGTAATGAGCCTGAGCCATAGGCCCAGCAGTTTGTAATTAGTGTAAGCCTTTGTGTGATTAATTGGGACTGCAGGTCTGGACTTTGAACAGGACCAGCCAGATACTTCAGGCTACAGTATGTGAAGTGTGTGTCCATGTGGAGCCATGTGAGCTCAGTCATAGAATAGTCAAGTCGTATGTTGGAAACTGCCAGAAACGGTTCCTCATGGTCACATTCCATGACACCCTGTTTGCTACACTGTCCGCTATTGTCTGTATTTTCACTGCCTGCTGTGTAAAAGGGACACTTTAATTTTGACAAAATAATTGGCATTTTCTGTTGCTGAAAAGAGTTTTTGTGTTTCTCGTGAGTTAATTGAGTATATCTGAAGCTGTCTTTCCCTCTTCCTTATTTATGACTTTGGCTGCCGACCAGTTATCCCTTCAGGGTTCTGAGCACCACAAACATTGCACATTGTATTTGAGCTTTGGATACATTTAGTTACGCGCTGTTCACCTAACTGTTTAAGACCCATGAAGCCTGTCTTATATCTCAGGATGCATAATCATGTGTTCAAAATTGTCTGCTACTCATTAATTTGTGAAACATTGCTTCATTTAAAACTTCTATTCCTTTTTCTTTCACCACTCACTTATTTATTTATTTAGTTTGTGAAACAGTGTCTGGCATCTCAAGGTTGTCTTTGAAGTTAATATGTAGCTGAGGATGACCTTGAATATTCTGATCCTTCTCCTGAACTCAGTTTTCTTTTTTAATTCTCACTCTGTGGATTCCAGGAAAACTGAGGTCATCACCCATGACGGCAAGTGACTGTCTTTGTGGAACCTTCTCACCAGCCCAAAGTTACACCTGATTTTTGGTTACCTTTTCCCCCCTCATGCAGTAACATTAGAACAATGAGAAACACTCTTGTTCTCTACCAGAACTCATCTGTTCCCTGATGTGGGATGTTCTTCTGTATGCTGTGAATATGCTTTATTATTGGTTAATGAAGAAGCAGCTTGTAATTAATATAAGCCTTTGTGTGATTATTTGGGCCTAAGCAGCTGCACGCTTGTCTGGAACTTGGGGCTAGGTCAGGCCAGAAACTTCTGGCTACAGTTTCCTCTCCATCATTCCATCTGCTCAGTAGGGTGAGGAATTGTTGGATGTTTGGAGGATCTGAGGCTTTCTCTAGCTAGTGTAGTATAGGTGTGTAGATTGTGATGGTCTAGGGCTTTGCCATGAGCCGTCTCTGCATGGCTCTTCTCCTAACAGTGTCATTGTGTCCTGCAATGTTTATCTGTATGGAGACCCTCTGGCTCTCTCTGAGAAGTCAAGGAGAACAGCTGTTAGTTCTTTGTTTTTCTAGAGGAAAAGTTACAAACAAATGTTTCTAAATAGGTTTGGTGGATGAATGGAAGATGGTTTCTTATAAAGACTGAAGAATTGATCTCAGGTTACTCACAGTAGCAGAGGATGGGCAAGCCTTACAAGTTCAGAGATTATGCTGCGATTCTCTATATTCTTATAGAGCACATATTGAAAAGATTCCAGGCAAAGGACATGGCACATGGTTGTGATCCTAGCTCTCAGGAGGCTGAGGCAGGAGAGTTGCAAATTTGAAAGAAAAAAAAAAGGATTTTTTAAGAAGTCCATAAAATACATGATAGTAATTGGTTTATTACATGAAGAGATGGCAATAATGTTATCCATAATTTTTATTTTTGCAAAAAGAAATAAGTGTAATAATATGTCCGTTTGGGGCAATAGATTCCTGTGTAGGTGTATACATGTGTGCTTTGTGTTTAAAAAGTTTTCCCCAAAATAAAAAAATGTATGCTCACTGTTAAAAATTTTTGCAATACTGAATACTGCAGATAAGAAATTGCTATTTGTGAACTGATACATACAGTATCCCATAGTTCTTTGATCAGCCATGTTCTTTAAAGGATTTTGGCTTAGGTCTGTATAGGCTATCCAGAGATTTGGTGTGGTGTCTGACAGTATGGGACTGAGTAAACCTTACACATGGTAAAGAAAGCTGTGCTTCTGTGCTGTTTATTTTCCTGGATTTGGAGCCCATGGGTAAATGTGATTCTTAGTCTTCTGACTTTGACATCTTAATGTCCCCTCCACTGTTAATTTTAGGATGTTTCATTTCTCTGGTTTGGAACTCAGAGGGAGCATCTTGATTCTAACTTTGATTTAGTGACTAATTTACTTGTGTCCTTGGGGGAATCTGCTCCCTTGGCTGTTGACTAAGTTACATTTATTGAGGCCCAAGCACTTGGCCGAGCACAGGCTGCGTCAGGTGCTTTTCTTGTTGTGGTGACCAGATACCCAACAGGAAATGAACTCCTTGAGGTAGCTTATCATTTGAGAAGGAGTCTACCTTGGCAGCTGGAGCGTGAGAATGACACGTGGAAGTGGAGAGGGAACAGAAAGTGGGCAGACTACCAGACTTAAGGCTCCTCCCTTGCTTTCATGAAGCAAGGCTTCATCGCCAGGATGTTCCACAACCTTGCCAGACTGATATCACCTGCTGGAAACCACATGCTTCCGGCCACAAAATGTCACCACACTTGTGTGTCTATGGAAGACATTTCCCACTCAAACCACAGCATTAGATTTGAGCAGAACACTACAGAGCTCACCGTCACACCTCCTTCTGTCCGACTTTCTTTATCTGTCAGATGGAGCTAATGATTTCTCATGTCTCACTGGCAGTTCAGGGACCATCTGAAGATGTGATCCAGGTACTGCCCATTTCCCCTCATGCCTTGTCCTCTCCCCCCCAATTCCATGAAACCTTCTCAGTGTGGTGGGACCCAGCTTTCCAAAGGTGATCTTGACTGTTCTGTGTGACAAGAGAAATAAGATAAAAAACAAAAAAACAAAAAACCCAGCCATGTGACTTTTAAGTGACTCTATTCTTCGTAATTGCTTATCAATGCCACCAGCACCTAATCAGGGTTGTAACACCGTGGGAGCAAACAGACCCTGGTGCACAGGGTCTCATAAAGAGTTTGCAGAGGTTAATTGAGTTGCAGGCACTCTGAGAAGTATGCGCGTCACAGAGCCTGTGTGACTGTGATAGTTTGGATTCCTGGTTATAGTCAGGTGTTGTCTTCCCACAGCAGCTTTTCATCCTTTTGTGTTAGGAACCCTGGTCACTGCATGTGCATGGCACACACCTCCTCCCTGGTGGATTTCATGAGCTCAACAGCATCGCTAGCTGCTTAGCTGCATAAAATGACTTAATTTCATTGTACTTTTCTGAGCTGGCCACAAGCCTTTGATGCTCTATTTGAAAAAGAATTTGAATCCTGTTGGCAGGATTTGTGTAGATGTGGCTGTCCTCAGAAGGGGGAGGCGGCCCACAGCAGTGCAAACTCCATGTGTAAACCTTGGGGTCAGGTGATGTGCTGGGAGTAGTCAGTTTTCTTTAGACAGGTGTAATGTTCTTGGCCTCACCAATGTAATATCTGGCTTCCCAAGGGTGCTGTAGATCTTTTGATGTGACAGTAAGAATAAGGTAACAATCACATGACTTTTAAGTGCATTTTAATTTCTCCCCCAAGGGCGATGGACTAATGAGGGTGAAATGGATGCCAGGGGACACAAAATGAACTGATGCCACAGCGCTTCCAGCCCCAGTCCTCTCTGATGTAGAGGGCGAGCCAGGGAGAGTGGCTGATTGAAGGCATAGCAGTCCCCTCACGTGGGATTTTCACCTTACTTTAGCAAGAATCTTCACATTATCTGGGCTTTTTCCTGTGTGATCAGCTCAAAGAAGAGCAAGACAGAAATGAGAGAGTAGAGATGGGCAATGGAGGGGGCAGGGCACATTAATTTTATGTCGAAGATCTGGGCTACTCACCGCTTTGTGGTCTCAGGCAGTTTGCTCTGAGTCTCTGTCCTCTGTAAAAGCAGGATTCACAAACTGGACTTTGTTCTGGAAGGGAGGCCATGGTAAAAGTATAGGGCCAGTTTGCCATGCACAGTAAATGAATGTCAGCTCTGGTTACTGAAGTTTGAACATTAACATGCTCACTCACACTGCTGTAGAAATGGAGCCCGAACAGCGAGGAATTCCTGTTTCCAATGGCTATCCTTAGAAATTTGCTTGAAATCAGATTTCAAAGCAGTCTGTGAAATTTCGAGATTAAAGAGAGGCTGTTCACATTTTAATAAAACTGTGGAAAAACCAGTGAAGGAAAGCACCGTCCACTTGGGGAAAACTAGGAAGGGAAAGTGCATGGCGCTTGGGGAAAAGGATTATCATGTCATTAAGTGATTGTCACAGTAAGAAACTATCTGTATAAATGCGTGGCTTGGCCATGGCCTCAATCTGGTGTAATTATTAGGGTTAGTGGCAATGTGGGCAGGCTGACTGCAGTGGTCTTCAGAGATTCACCTTTCTGAAATCAGTTGCTGAGTTGACGAATCTTCTCCCACACATGTGGGTGAGAGTAATCCTCATTGGTCTGTAAATTCTGTCCATCTCACCTTTGCTAACAGTAGGAAGGATCTCCAAGGTCTGCTGGCCACCAGGCCCCAGGCTTCTTAGGCCAAATCTGAACTTGGCCTTTTCTGCATCCTCTGGTTTGGCCTTGGAGGTGGGAAGCCCCTGCCCATTCCCTAGTCCCTGGTAGGGTGTTAGCCTATGAGTGGTTGTCAAGGAGACCCGAGGAAGGATCTCTCTCAAATCTAGATGTTTTTTTTCTTCGTCAAAGACATTTTAATCCAGGAGTTTCACACCGGCTAAGGGATGTGCCTCACAGTACAAAGGGCCTCAGGCAAGGTCCACAGAAACATGACTGGAATCCCAGCAATGTCTGCTGCCCTCAGCACACCCCTGGACTTCCAGGGTCACCATCATTCAAAAGGCTCTGGGGTGCTAGGGCTGATGGTGGCCTGTGCGGAAGCTGGTTGCTAGCAGTTCTCATGACATGGCCAGCATTTAGCAAGATGAATGTTTCTCCTGCTTTTCTTTCTCTTTTTGCCTTTGTTTTAAGGGCTGGTAGCCTACAGTACATCTCATGCCCATAAGTGCAATTACCTCAGGAGGCAACCCACAGCTCAAAGGCCAGTTCAGTCAGCGAGATCGGAAAGCTTGACTTTTTTCTCTAAAAAAATAAGAATGTGGTAAAATAAACACCAGATTTACTGTCCTGACCTCTCTTGTCACTCACTTCAGCATTAACTGCGCACACACAGTTCGCATCCATTCCCAGGATAGTTTTCATTTTGCAAAACCACAACACAGATTTTAAATTTTCAGTGCATTTAAAAAAGAGGTAAGGAATATTCAGTCATGTGACAGCTCCATGTGATTCACACTGTGTGTCTGTGCACACTCCTTTTCCGGAACAGAGCCTGCCCAGTCATTTTCATGCTATCCAATGTCGCTTTAGTGCTTTGGTGGTAGAGTTGATTTTCAGACCCTCCCAGCAGACAAAGCTGGAGATGCATGCTCTGGCCCTTTGTACACCACATGGATGCACCACATTCGTCTGCTGGATGTGGAGCTGTGCAGGGATCTGCAGAAAGAGAGTGTTGGGTCAGTAGATGAGACTCTGCTGTGTCTGTGCTGACCACTGACATAAGGAGCTCTGTATAACTGTAAAGTTCAATGCTGAAGTGTAGCAACATAAAACATACAATGTTTTAATATTTATATTTAAATGAGTTTTCTCCCACCATGATTTATGTATCAGTTACTTCCTGTCGTCACGATAAGCCCCGTGACTGGGGCAGTAGTTTATGGGAGGAAGGGTTTGCTTTGGCTTCACCGTTCACCATGCTCAGGCCGGTGTAGCTGCAGGACAGGAAGGGAGAAACACCCATCCTTTACTATAAACACAGAGCAGAGAGAGCAAGCTGAAAATGCAGGGTTGTAAGTTCCTAAGGCACACCTCCAGTGACTACCTTCCCAGGAAAGCCACACCTGCCAAAGCTCCACAAACAGCAGCACAGCTGAGGACCAAGCTGCTCAAATGCATGAACCTGTGGGGGATATTCTCGCTCTAACCCTGCGCGTTACGTGGTTGTCCTTACCCTGTTCAGTTAAATCAGTGAATCCCAAATAAATACATCTTCACTAGTAAGTGACATTTTATTTTTGATACTGGACATACATTCTAGGACCTTACTCATGTCAGACAGGCACATTACTTTGGTGATGTATATTTAATAAAAAATAGCTTGAAATACTAGAGAGACAGGAAACAAACCACAGCTAATCTTACCCAGCCAACTTCTCAGACCAGACAAGGTAGGAACTATCTTTACGACTCTTCAGAGAGTCCAAAAAGGACTGAACTGCTGCCGTCTCCTGCCTTATGC